>CAMXCT020002101.1:119027-186527 GCA_947184155.2 Cladocopium goreaui | reverse complement strand
AGTAGACCAATCCACACTAGGTTTTTGGAAACTACTTCTCGTGGACATTTCACTGGTTCTTTCCCAAAACATGGAGCTGGTAGTTGGCTTTTCTGTGGCCCACCTATTTGCATGTGTTCGTTCATTCTTTTTGTTTGAACATGGGTAACCCCAAAATCTCATACTTTGATACCTCATTTTCTTGAGAGAACCATAAATTAGGGCAGCTTTTTGGAGAAGTTCGTTCCAGGCACCGAGCAAGAGCAATTCCCTGACAAACCACTTCTCTTGCTGCTGCCACAGCTACCTGATTGCACTGGCTCTTTGGACGCAAGGAGCAGTGAAGTGGCTGTGGGTCTGCGGAAAGATTAAAAAACGACAAAAGCGACAAGAGAGAACCCCAAAAATGTCAGGTTGGTTCTTTGGAAAGCGACGATGGTGAGAAAGGAGCTTCTTAATTTGGGTCTGTCGCCGTGGTCTTGATTTCATAAGATTATATACCCTCTGGTAGTTTAACATAGCCATGGAAGCCAAGGTCCAAGTTTCCATAGCACTATGCTAAATTACCATAGGGTATCCAAAACAAATTCCCCAACTTTTTCAAAACATGGGATAAGCGGATAACTGGGATTTCTGTAGAGTTTTACCTTTTTTTGTTTTTTGGAATAGGATTTATCCCCAACAATTCACATCCCAAGTTCCCAACAAAATGGCCTCCAAAAAGGTGGAGGCTTGGCAGTTTGAAGCCTTCTTCGCTCTGGTGATCATCACGAATTCGGTCTTCATCGGCGCGGCTTGTACCCTTTTTAGTGGGGGATGCATGGGGATACCTCATTTGACGCACCCAAGAATGCGTAATTGTTCGTTGGAATATACATATAATACACACACATATATATATGCATATATATATATACACATATATATATATGTTTTAGAGTCTATGGTTGATTTGGTTTAGTTTTGAGCAAAGGGAGAAGGTGGGCTTGAAGCATGATAGAGATTCAAGGTGGTAGTTTGGGAAAGGTGCCGTGCTGCCTACAATGCTACAACAGTTCTCAGGGTTCCGGTAATGGAAAGGCACGCGACTTTGGATGTGGATATCATTTCACTTTAACTTCAACTGGGAGTGGGAAAAAACGCACTGGTAAACGAATTCATGATAATCCCATGCGTGACTGGGTTGAAACCATGAGTTTGAATGAGGCCCTATATATATAAATATAATAACTGAGGTATGAACATCAAGTAGCAACTTGGGCTAACTATTTTGTACAGCCTTAAGGTTGTAAAATGTTACATCTTTGGTTGTGCCGCTGTGCTGGATCAGAAGTTGGGTCTGAGAATCCGTCCCAAAGCCAGGGTGAGATTTTCTACATGTCTTTGCATTGCTGGTTAGATACCCAAGAGATATTGCAAAAAAACTGGCACAAAAAATGGATGGCGATCTGTGCTGGCCTCTACTTTTTCTTGGACCCCTCTTATAGTTTGCATTAAACGAAAGTGGTATAGTCCGACTGTCCGTTGGTTGAACATTAACAAACCCATTCGTGTTTCTAGGGAATCACCAGTCCCAAAGTTTGCCAGCTGCTTCAGCTGCTTCAGTGTCGCGCCGTTGTGGATCGAAGCAACCTGTAGCTGCTAAACACAAAGAGACATGGGTTTTGGTCGGAGAATGGGAATAAACCATTCCATGAAGGGTTCAGAAATTTGATGTGTTCCCAGATTAATGTTCCATTAATGTTCAGAAAGTTGATGATCCATTTGTTCCCAGATGTTACAAGCAGAGCTGAATGTTGATCATCAACTCATCACACTGCATTAGAGCAACTTGACATAACTTGACCTTGATTCCGGCGATGGTTTCTGCAGGCGTTTGTCATACAGTGCTCCTCCGGAGCGATGGCGGTGCTATCGCCAAAGGAAACATTGAAGATGGACAATGCGACATCCACCCTTTGGATGATGGACTGGCATACACCAAGGTTGCTGCGGGCCGTGGTCACACAGTGCTTCTCTGTAGTGATGGCAGTGCGGTTGCCATTGGAGAAAATGGCTTTGGACAATGCAACATCCCAGCTTTGGATCAGGGTATGGCATACACGAAGGTGTCTGCAGGTGATCGTAATACAGTGCTTCTCCGGAGTGATGGCTGTGTTGTTGCCATCGGAGACAATGAAGAGGGACAATGCAACATCCCAGCTTTGAATGAGGGATTGGCATACACCCAGATTTGTGCAGGCCTTCGTCATACGGCGCTTCTCCGTAGTGATGGCTGTGCTGTTGTCGCCGGGGACAGCACAATGAGATACTGCCAAATCCCAGCTTTGGATGAGGGGATGGCATACACCCAGATTTCTGGGGGCTATGAACACACAGTGCTCCTCCGCAGTGATGGCTGTGCTGTTGCCGTCGGAGAGAATTGTGATGGACAATGCAACATCCCACCTTTGGATGAGGGAATGGCATACGCCCAGGTTTCTGCAGGCGGTCTTCATACAGTGCTCCTCCTGAGTGATGGCAGTGCTGTTGCCATCGGAGACAATTTTCTCGGTCAGTGCGACATCCCGCCGTTGAATGAGGGAATAGTATACACCCAGATTTCTGCAGGCCTCTATCATACAGTGCTCCTTCGGAGTGATGGCTGTGCTGTTGCCATCGGAGACAACGAAGATGGACAATGCGACATTCCCACGCCAGAGCCGGGAATTAGCTACATAAGAGATATGACATGTGGCGGAGCTTTAGCTTTGCAACTAGAATTTGTGCGGAAGGATGATGCAGTCACGCTGATCTGCTCCACTTTGTCTGGGGAAGAACGCCTCCGATTGACTGCACAGGCCGTTGATTCGGCCTGGGAGACACACAAAAGGATTGCCCGTGAATTGAAGATGCACCTCCCAAATCTCCAGCTCGTTTTGCCAGATGGGCAGTTGTTGGCTCAAATCTGCCACGCAAATCCAGGGGCCTCTGTTGCTGAGGTGGCTCAACGCACACATCACCCGTAACTGCCATAGCTCCTAAACCACGGCACGTCTAGGCGTCCATGGGTCTGTGTGGCTTCAACCAGCCTAACCAGCAGCCCCTTGGAAGATGGTTCTGTTCTGATATCCAACCAACTCCCAGCCAATCGGATCCTATTGCAAGTTTGTCGGGTTCTAACCCCGCTTGGTCCTTCCAGCCAACGTGCCGAGAAGGCTTTCCGAAGATCATGCCGTGCTGCTTCAAGGGAACGTTTAAAATGATGGGATTTTGAGGGTGCTTTTACCATGCTTGGACTTCCATTTCAAAGTGTCTAGCGCTTAATCTTTCTAGATCACCTGAGTTTCCAGCATGATTTCGCCCTTACGGATAACTGGTCTGAGTTCACCACCATTATGTCCCCATGGGGACCCCATTTCTGGTCGTTTTTTTGGATGTGGGGCTCATCCGCCCTATGCAGGACTAGGAAGCCTGTGATTCTTCAACACCATCCATCAATGGGGAGACCTTAAATCTTCATGGCACGGCTTCAACAAAGATAGTAACCTACGGTAGTATACACTCAGCAAAGCCAGCAAAGACGCTCGAAGTGTACCTTTTTTTTTCCGTGGCTAATAAAAGTGCTTTCGATCCACAGGGCATGATGGTACATTCTCTCAAATTGTCCAGCCGATAAATCAGCCTAGTCCATTTTGTGTTTATTTGACTTGAAACCTGCACTCGTGCATATATACATTTTCTGTTGCAGTCTCATTTATGCTGGATTGTTGTTAGTGAAAATAACGTGTAGTACGACTCAAGAAACAATTAGCACATTGAACCATCAACATGTGCACACCTTTTCTTCCAGAAATTGGAAAGATGGAAGTGTTCAATTGGTTCCATAATGCTTCATACTTAGATGTTGCCAGAATCAGCCATATGTATCCATTTGTGGTGATCGTAACTGCGGTACTACTGCGGCATATCCCTTGCTAATCCTTGCTATATCCCAGTCATGTTCGGGTGAATTAAATCCACTTCCAAACTCACCACCATCTATATAAATCCATCTCAAATCCATGTTTTCTGGTGGTTGATCCAGCGTCTTTCCAGGTGACGATCCAGCTGGAAAGCATGGACGCTGCGGGCTACGACGCCTGGAACACCGT
Source organism: Cladocopium goreaui (assembly GCA_947184155.2). Taxonomy (NCBI): domain Eukaryota; class Dinophyceae; order Suessiales; family Symbiodiniaceae; genus Cladocopium; species Cladocopium goreaui. The sequence goes on along the minus strand of CAMXCT020002101.1, from coordinate 182,415 downwards.
GAATTTCATAGGTAGACCGTTAAATAGGCCATGGCTTCTATAGCAAAGTATAAACGTTTACTGGAGGGTATCTTGAAAGTGGAGATGTAATATATGGATATATATGGATTCCATATGGATTAGTGATATTAATGTGGGAAGATCGACCAATAATAAAGGAATATATAACCAACTATGATTGGCATGGCCGTGAGGGGTATACTCCCTTTGGAATGTGAAGAACCATAGCGGGATGGGATACAATGGGAGGTATGTAGCCAAATATATAATTGGAATTATATGTATATTATATATATATAATTATATATGATAGGGATATATTCTATTATACAACCAACCGTAAATGATATACTGTCCAGACATTGTGGGTATATCTCAAAAAGTGGATCGAAATAGCAACTCTAACCTGCAAAACGGTGATAAATGACTGGATTTTAGGAAGACCATGGAAGACTTCATTTTCATACGAAAAAAAAAGTAGAATCCTGTTCCAAAAGAGTACCGTAGATTTTGCTCTCTCTTTTTGGTGGTTACAAAATGGGGATCTGGCGAACACAGATTTTCGGAGCTGAAAACAGGGCTGATCATAGCTCCCATGGGAGCTGAAACATCTCACTGGGTGAGACGGACCTGATGGGATCATGAAATATGAGACACTGGAGATTGGCTGTGGGGAAAGCATCAGAGGAAATGCACACACATACACCAACATGTTTGTTCTACTGAGTTACTGTTCATACGTTTTTAATATATATATATATATATTATATTATATATGTATATATATATATAAATACATATCAAATAAAGGCTTTTGCGGGCACTTTTGGTTGGATCCTCGTTTTAGCTGCTCCAATTCCCATCAGATTCCTACTTCTTCTTCTAACGTGAAATATTTGTATGGTCGGCTTACCCCCCTTTGACTAACAGTTAGACCCGCGTGGTTGGAAGACTTCTTTCGCTGTTCTCAAGGTCTTTGCATTCGTTGGGGAGATGGTAGATCCTCATTCTTTGATTGTTAAACTGATTGGTGCTTTGAAACATGGCTTTTATTTTTCCCAACCAGATTGGGGATGATGATCCAATTTGACTTTCACTCCATCATTTTTCAGAGGGGTAGGTCAACCACCAACCAGTAAATCACCATATCCAGAAATAAATCCTCACTGACTTCCCCACTTTGAGTCGGTTTTATGTTACACCCCTCCCATCTTCAAAAACCTCAGGATAAGACGGCGGTCTTCGCGATTCAGTTGGCCTACAGCGCCTGGACGAAATGCTGTATATCCCTAGGTTTCTCTAATGGGTAGTAGAACTAATATCCTGGCTTTATACCATAATAAAACTACTGTATACTACTGTATAGTTGTTTGTTGGATATCCCTCTTTGATGATTTTCTGAATTGACATATCCCGTTGTAGGGAAGTGTATCACATGGTATTTCCCGTTTAAGATCCCCAGAAAATGGATGATCATTTCGATGAAACAAGACGTATCCGTGATGTAAGCATTGTAAAAACATGTAAAAACATGTAGAAACGGTAGATACCATCTGGTTATGACTGACAGTTCGCCATAGAAAATCACCATGGCTATTAAGAACGGTAAACCTTCTATTTCTATGGGCCATCTATACCATGGCTATGTTAGTCATAACCAGAAGGTATATCCCATTAATATCCCATTGAATCACTATAAAATCCCATTAAACCACTATATATCCCATTAAATCCCAGTAAATAACCAGAGGGTCAGTGGGCTTTATGGCAGTTTCATGGCAGCGAACTCTGCCACGGGAATTGGCGTTTCATAGCCGTGACGATAACAAAGATCTTATGGGGACACCCTGGGAATTAAGCAGGTTTACAATGGGATATTGCATAAAACAATATATAAATGGAGATATAACATTGGGATCCAATATTGGGGTATAAGGGTCTATAGAACCAACTATGCGTGAAGTGTTTGGGCATTTATAGTGGGATGTAATGGGGATATTGCAACAATGTACAGCATGATACGCGGGTTTGTCCATGGGGGACTAGCTGGAACATGACCTTCGAAACCATTGGAATTTGAACCCGGTTGAGGGGTTTTCTGAGGGAACAACCCTACGCGGGGACTTTTTGTAGAGAGTATGGCCATATCAGGATGATACCCCGACTGCAGTCGGGCCTATAACCAAGGTGGAAAACCGTTACTATAGTTGTTGCCATACCCCAACTGCACCCATGAGAAGATTTCCTTCATGGTACACTCCAAAAAAAACTGGTACATACAGTATCATATAGTAATATGTGTAATCCAAAAACATTAGATACATATCATGGAAGATAAACATATCAATCAATTACTTATTTCCATAGAACAAAAACAGCCTGGAATGTGTAGCTTTCCAGACAAATACCATGGCTTGAGAGCCGGTGAATTCGGGACCCTGGTGGCACATCATGATGAAAGGTTAACTCCATAACATCCCATTCTGGTTAAATCCCATCTATGAATATCATATATACAATTATGTATAATTACACATATATATATATATATCAATAAATATTATTCAATATCCACAGATCGATGTTTTTCCCATGCATATCCCCAGCATCCTTTCTGGCCAAAGGCAGCCTCTTCACGGTGGAACTCTTCTTGCGCATCGCTGCCGTGGGGCCGAGAGGCTACTTCTGTGCTGCGCAAACGGCCTGGAACTGGTTCGATACCATGATTGTCATCTCGGCACTGCGCCTTGGATGCCTGGGATATGGTTGGGATATGGTTGGGATTGGAAGATTTTTGGGTCACTGTTGAGTCAATAGGCATCCCAATTTGGGGGTAAACATGATATAGGTAATTATAATATATTATAATGGTTATTAATATAATAATATCACTAACAAGATTATACTAATCTTGTTGGTGATTTGGAACATGGCTTTTATGTTTTGCACATATTGGAAATACTAATCCCAACTCAACTGACTAATATTTTTCAGAGGGGTAGGTCAACCACCAACCAGTAATGTATGATGATACTATACCAACTTTTTGAGGGTGTGCGATGTTCAGATTTGGAGATGGATGCTAAGGACGGCTTTGAAAAAATGACGGATACCCTCTGGTTATGTCAAACATAGCTATTGAAAATGACCCATTTATAGTGGATTTTCCCATTATAAATGGTGATTTTCAATAGTTATGTTAAATTACCAGAGGGTACCCAAAAATTTAGAGAGATGACATACTGCATCATACTGCCACTTGCGGCTCGATGAAAGGATGCGTTCCATTTCGGGCGTTGGGCGTTGGGGTACGAATGATCTCCAAAATGTGGCATGTGTTAAGCCGTTAAGCCTGTTTACTGAGCGTTGAAGTGCTTTTGTAGTGGTGCTTTTGTCAATTCAAACTTTGTAGGTTAATTCGCAGGTTGATTCCATAACTGGAAGTCTGGTAAACCATCTGGTAAACCATCTGGTTATTTGGTTAGTAATACCATCTGTCCTCATATCCTGCGACAGTCATATCCTGTGAAGCAAGTCGTGTTCCAACACTGAAAACAGAAGCAAAGTCACGACTTAACCCTCAAAAAGCCGTGTGCCAATTCCAGGTTTCAGGGATATGAATGTAGCCCCCGGTAGCTTTTGTAAACATGGCGCTTGGAATTCCGCGAGCTATTCCTGGGCATGATGCCATCCCAGAGCTGCCCATTCTTGGATATTTACCAATCAGTCTGATCATCAGATCTCCCATTCACCATTCTCAAGCTATGTTCATAGCATTACCTTTCTGAGAAGCCATTCTGAAGCAGCTCAGTTAGATAGCATTAGATAGCCATACCATGCTTTCTTCGTCGAGCGCAGAGGTATGAGTTGGTCACTGTGCTGGTGGACAAGAGGCTCACTTCTCAGGAGGAAGGACAATCTGGCGCCTGGGACCTGCTGAGACCTGTGGGACCTGTCAAATCAGGCTGCTGGTTGGAACTCCAGGGTTTACCCCCTGGTGATTAATAGTGAGTAATGGTGAGTAATAGTGGTTAAAATGGGTGAATATTGGTTCAGAATGGTTAATAATGGGAATATCTATATGATTTATAGTGATTATATAATGTTGATTAATAAGTGATTGTGATTATTCATGATTAGTGGGGATACCCTCTGGTCATTTAACAGTTCGCTATTGAACATCCACCATTTTGAGAGCTTAATCGGCTAAATCATCCATTCTTATGGGCCATGTTCCTTTTCGCATTCCATAGCCTTGCTAGTTTACTGGAGGGTATCAGCTTTACAGGGATAGAATTTGGGATGTAATGGGGGATATAAAACGGATCGATAGACCGCAGTAGAATGGATATATAGATATATTATATATATATAGATGTAATTTGGTACGTGACACAATTGGGGTAACATATCCCCATCATGGTGGCTATTTGGAGATAACGTGATATTTCATTTGGGTTATAAAGTGGGAGACAATCAGATAATGTGGGACCTCATGGTGGGTTATTAAATATGCAGGGATTGAACTAAATAGATTGATTGGACAAAGCTATTCCATTTTCTCTTCGACCCATTCTGGGATATGAAAATAGTCCATTTTAGGCCGTGCAAAGCCAACTTAACTTTGGCCATGGCTCAAGAACAGTAGGCCTTCGACTCAGTCTCTTCCCATTGATAGGGGTCAACAGCTCCGCACAGAAGATGGGTTTCCACGCATTGACAATTCATTTTCTTGTCGTTTCAAATCAAACCGACCAGTTTTTGGATTGGCCAGTTTTGACCTACCTGGCATATTTTGCCCAAGAACTTCAGCTCATCTCGATAGGATTTCCCGCACGCTTTTTCCAGAAAAAAAGTTCCCTGTCAATTAGCCAGAAATTGGTGGATTATATGTATATATTCCATTTTGATCTTTTTGAGGTGACAAAAAGAGTTGATCAACAATCCTTTGTTGATATACAGATCATACATGATTTTTCACCGTCCAACCCAACTAGCCATCTATGTGAATCATATCTACTTCACTGACGTCAGGCTTGGGACTATTCCAAAATGGCACCAGATTTCAGATTGGGATAGTGAGACAACGGCCAAAACAATATGTTTGTTGCATCATGCATGGCCCTTGTTGATTGATTTACCACAAAGAATCAGGATCCGCAATGCCACTCACGTTGAAGTATTGGTCAGATAAAGGCTTGACACATCCATGATTCAGATCCAAGTAATATATATAATTATATATATGATATTATAAAAGTAAGTCTAGACATATCAAGGTTCGGTAAATTATTCCACAACTGATATCGAACTTATATTTCAGCTTGACAGTACTGGTGGCCATTACTATCATTGAATCCATGAATCATCATCATTGAAGTCCGTACAGCACCGTATCAATGATATCAACATCATATTTCAGGAGTTGGTGTATTATCAGAAGATTCACTCAAAGCAAATAGCACACTTCAGAAGTTGGGTACCCCAGTTCATGATTAGTTCAAGATTTCCGGCATTTATTGATGCCAGCTATCTATTGCCAGCTGTGGCTTCAGCCATCCGTCAGCTGAAACATCCTGAATGACTTTTCCCCAGAGAATCGGGTGATCCTGACCTTTGCCATTATGAACCATTATTAACCATGATCAGCCCTGATTAACCCATGATTTAGCGTTATTTTACTCATTCTTAACCATAGATGTTCCCTGGATCCATCGATTTTCCATAGATTTCCCACATTTTTTTTCTACAGATTTTAGATTTCCCATTGGTTTTCCATAGATTTTCCATAGATTTTCCAAAAAACTATAGACTTCCCATAGATTTCTCATAGATTTCCCATAGATCTCCCAAAAACCTTGGCATTTTCTGGGCCAAGGCATCGCCTCCTCAGCCGGCAGCAACCTGCGCATCCTCCGCGTGCTGCGCCTGACGCGGCTGACGCGGATCTTCCGCGTGCTGCGGGTGGTGCGCTTCGTGCGGCCGCTGCAGACGCTGGTGCGGTGTTGGAGGGGATCTTAGGTGAAGTTTGATGGAATTTTCATGGCAACCAACAATAATATGGGATTCCCATGGGATTTATTATTATTATCATCATCAATATTATTATTATTGCTATTATTACTACTATTATTACTAATATTATTATTATTAGATACTATTATTATTAATTATTATTATTATTAATTATTATTATTATTAGATATTATTAGTTATTATTATTATTAGATATTATTAGTAATTATTATTATTACTATTATTATTACTATTATTTATTATTATTATTAATTATTATTATTAATTATTATTATTACTATTATTATTATTATTACTACTATTATTTTATATATATGATATATATATATATGTAAATTATATATATATATATATATGTAAATTATATATATATATATATGTAAATTATATATATATATATATATGCAAAAATCGTATATATATATATATTATGTGTGTTGTATGATATGTGTTATACATGTTCTATACTTATACTTATATGTACATGCGATATTAACGGAGCATTTGACCTTTGCAAAGACCATTTGAAATCGATTTTTTGTGGTGGCCAAGGTGTAGCACGTAGCTTAAGATCACCATATCTTGATGCTTCCAGGATGATCAGCTGACTCATATCATATATTATATACTATTGTATATACTCGTCTATACATGTATACTAATATGTATACACATTATATATATATATATGGCTGTGAGTCAAAATATAAAGCCCCGATCCACACCCTGAACCCACAGGCCGATCCATACCCCCGATCCATACCAAAACGCAGGTGATCCAGACCGTTCCATACGTCTGGATCACCGCGGGCCGATCCATACCCGAATTTTGACGCAACCCCATATATATATCATATCATATATATATATATATCATATATATATATATGTCCTAATATATCTATGATATATATATATATATAGCTTGTTGGTGGGGTCAAATAGCCGTCCCTCAACAGTCGACTCCGCCAGGTGCATGCTATCTTTCAGACGGTGCGCGCCTTGCTCTGGGCCTCGATGTTGCTCTTCTTGATCAACTACATGTGCCTCGGAAATCGAGGGATTAAGGGATGGACCATTTTTGGGGAAGTTTTGAGAAAATTCAGCACGGAGTGAAATGACGAGAATGACGGAATTCACCGGGGAAAACGGCACCTTTACCTTTGGGGGCTTGTTCTCAATGTACAAAAAAGATAAAAAACAGAGGATCAGGGGGTTGGAACCATGGCTGAAGTTTTTGGCCAAGCCGGCCCTATGGGTTCAAATCCCCAAAATCTGAGCCACAGAAGTCGAGGAATTTTGAGGCTTTGCAGCTCCAAAAGTAGACAGTCATCGAAGTGGTGGATGAGATTTTGAATCCCTTAGCTGAAAATTGGCTGAATATTGGCTGAAAATTGGGACATGTCATGAATTGTCATGGAAGATTCTGTCCCTTTAGATGCCTGTGACTGGCCAGGTTTGCAATTCTCTTTACGGACGTGGTCAACAGCTACCTCTCGGATGCCGAGATCGCCATGACGGAGGGTCCCATGCTGCAGAAGTTCTTTGGAACGCTGCAGTTGCAGGGCTGCAGTGTGCCTGGTGATGTGGACAAGATGTAAAAACCAAGAGCATATGGTCAACTATCGAAGCTGTTACAGTTTGACCAAATTTGATTTTTTTCCTAAACATCCATTTTCATCATTTGAGTCATGATGTCTTGGGTGATGTCTTTACCGGAAGCCGTTGCAACCCGAAATGCTCCCAAAATCGATCTAAGTGATTGGACTCTGCATGGCCATTCCCCGAGGGCTCAAGATTTGGACCCATATTCCCATGGTGAAAACCTTTCCCCATAAAAAATGAAAAGATGCCAAAAAGTCCTGAACACATCCTGATATTAATCACATTTCTTCGCACTTAATCACTATGTATATATATATATATATTCAAGAATGGGATTCTGGTCACTTTTCCAATAAGATAGTTTTTTTTTGTGAATGTTACGAAGTTCCCGAAAAAAACATCCTTAGGCTATACAATATGAAGTTTCCTCTACTCTTCTACCTTGGATAAAGTACCTTGGATATAGTTGATGATGAATTCTAGATCTAGATGAGTAAATCTATTATTGTATATAATTATATATATAATTGTGTATATATAAAAATTATTGTGTGTAATATCTTATAGTTTATATTTCTATCACTATAATTCATAGTATATCTTTATATCTATTCAATTGGATATATATATATATATTCAATTCATATATTATAACTTTTTAACCTAATGAAAGTTAAGAGTTAAAAATAGATTCATGATTTTTTTAAAACAGCTGTTTTTAAATGGTTATTAACATGATCTGCTATGGGTTTTTTCATTGGTTAACAATGGACGTAGTCCAGTCCGGTCCTCAGGTCCTCCACCTTGACGCTCTTCCAGTCCATCTCTGGTGGCCTCAGTTGGGCCGAAGCCGTGGATCCCTTGATGCCCATGGGTTCCCTGGCGACGAGAAGTGACCGAAAAAAAGGCGTGAAAAAATGGGGGAAATCTGGGAAAATTGGGGGAAAATTGGAGGTGAAATTCTGAAATCCCATGGGATTTTCGGGAAAATCTTGGGAAAGTGAGGAAAAACATGAAACATCCATTGGATTTGATACGGATTTGGTCAACAAAAATGGGGGACTATGAGGAAACGTCCATGGGTTTAGTTGGAATGGTGGTCTAAACATTTGTAATAGGCGTATAACCTGTATAAACATGTGTAAACAAAACAATGAAGAAGTATTTAGCAAGAAAATAAGTGGTTCCAACATGTTCCAACATATTAATATCCGAATTTCGATTTTGCCATCCCGAAAGGAACATCATGGGGAGAAACGGGGGAATATAACATGCAATGAGGATACATAGATGATACATAGGGATACATTTTCCACCAATGATTAGGATGTAGGTGGTGAAAGGTCACCCCCAAAAGCCCGGTTGGTGGAGTGCCTTGGGTCTTGGGGTCGAGATTGGGGTGGCTCAATTTTTTTTTCACAAAGAGGGGCTGTAAAACTTCCAATCAAGGGGAATTGAACGAGATTGGACCAGCAAAAACAGGACTTGTCAACAAGAGCTACCGTGCTGAGGTTGGCTGTGGGTCTATGCTTATTGTAGCTACGTGGCGTTGCTTGGCTTCTACCAACAGACATAGAGAAGATCCACCGTTAGCAAATCATTCAGGGAAAGCCATGGATTTCCATCGTTAATTGTTAGCTTACTGGAAGGTGGATTTTATGTCACTTGTCTTCCGAATTCTCCTTGCCTTTCGCGGATCAGCCTCACACAGGTCGGATGAGATGTCAATATGTCGGCCTGTCAGTTTGATACATCTCAGAAGATGTTTCAAAGAATATGTTGGAAGAGATCTCAGGTAATGCAGAACACATCTCAGATCCTATCTAAAAAATCATACCTTAGAACAAGTCGACATCACACCTCTCTTCAGCTTAGGCAGGCACGATCGAGCTCGATCGCTAGATGGATCGATTGAGGGACCAACAGATAGATGGAGAGAGAGACAGAGAGAGAAAGAGAAATGGACAATGGATAGATGGATGGTTGGATGGATGGAAGGATTGATTGACACAGAGAGATAGAAAGATGCATACACAGTCCCGGTACATGTCACATTTTTTATTCATGTACATTTTGACCCTGGTGCAGCTCACAATCAGTTCGCAGAGGTATGGATCTCTTAAACCTGAAGGAAGAACTGCATGGATTTGCTCAAACCCTTTCCCTTTCTTCTGGTCCTATCTCTGCGCCCGCTCCCGCTCGGCCCCGCGTTTGCTTCCCCACATCGCTCAATGTTTCCCGCCCAGCGCTGCACCATCTCTCAGACCATCCCTTTTAAAGTGGATTGTTCGGCGCCTCCAACTTGGTTGGATGGCGAAGGGCACGACGTCCCACGTGTCCCCCAGTGCAAGAAGTTGGTGTTGTCGTGGCCGGCAAGAGATAACGCAGCGCCCACCTGACTGTGTGTCATGGCGCGTGAGCCGTTGGTGAAGAAGCCCCAGCTGAAGCTGAACGGGTGGCGAAAGCGGTGGGAACAGCAAAGCCTCGACAGGCGAATCGAGGAGACCATCCAGAGACTTGAGCGCGCCAACGAGATCGCCCAACTGGAGGAACACATCAGGGCGCTTCGCAGAGAGCTGGGCGACACATGACACACAGAAGTGCCGAGGGATGTTTAAAAAACAAACATCGGCCAACAAAACGAGACAAGGATAAACAACACAACACCTCATAGGTTTTCAGGAGCCAGATAAATGTCTTTGAAAAACTAAGGACTGCAACGATTCCTTATGCAGCTGTTGCACTATGTACTACTATCTGCTGCCTTTCCCTTTCCCTTTCCCTTCCTTTCCCTTTTTACTACCTACTCTGCCTACCTATTACTTACCGAGAAAAAGGCTCAATCAAGGTCAGGATTTGGCACCGGGCCTAATCAAACGAGCATTTTTTGATCCCCGTTGGTACTATGCAAATGTTTTCCTGTAGGTTTGCCCTCCCAAAACATTTTTGAAATTAAATTTTTTGATTATTTTTGTAAGTATCATGACGGTAGAGGATTTGGAAAAAAACATAGGTTGATTTGATCATCTTAATTATAGAAAGAAAACTACTAGTATATACAAGAGGGATGAGAGATGTGGATTTTATTTTAAGAATCAACCAAAAGAAACCCTGAGGGGGGGAGTGTTGGAGGATAGGAAAAAAATTGAACATGTTGTTTATTATGTTTTGCCACTTGGTTACCTCAGGGTACAGGATAAAATTTGTGAATTCATGAGTTCATAATAATTATGATACTTTTTCCTTGAGGATGGATATTGAAATCAACCCTGGTAGCACCTGCATTGAAGGAAAACTTTTTTGAGAAAGTGGGACAACATACAACATCATATAACAAAATTCATTTCACCAAACACCATAGCCAAAACAAGCCAAAAAGTATGTAGGCCAGATTGTGTTGTATGATCAATGTTTGTGGTTCACTTATTTCTTTCAAGTTGACCTTGTTAAAATGTTTTTTTATTAAAAAAAACTCACAGAGTTTCAGAATTTTTTTCCCATCGGTGCCAAGGTCATGCCTTGGTCTCTGTGAAAATGACTGTGCACCCAGTGCATTTTTGAAGGAAAACATTTCCCAAACTCAATTGGTTATAGCCCAGGGAAAGCACAGGTTACAACCATTGATCTAAAATGCTCGTTTTTTACTGGGCTTCAAAGAGTAAAAGCAGGGTCCCAATTTTTTCCAACTGTGCCTGGGGTTTCCATGAGGATGGATATTGAAATCAACCCTGGTAGCACCTGCATTGAAGGAAAACTTTTTTGAGAAAGTGGGACAACATACAACATCATAAAACAAAATTCATTTCACCAAACACCATAGCCAAAACAAGCCAAAAAGTATGTAGGCCAGATTGTGTTGTATGATCAATGTTTGTGGTTCACTTATTTCTTTCAAGTTGACCTTGTTAAAACGTTTTTTATTAAAAAAACTCACAGAATTTTAGTTTTTTTTCCCATCGGTGCCAAGGTCATGCCTTGGTCTCTATGAAAATGACTGTGCCCCCAGTGCATTTTTGAAGGAAAACATTTCCCAAACTCAATTGGTTATAGCCCAGGGAAAGCACAGGTTACAAACATTGATCTAAAAGCTTTTTTTTTCTGGGCTTCAAAAAGTAAAAGCAGGGTCCCAATTTTTTTCCAACTGTGCCTGGGGTTTCCATGAGGATGGATATTGAAATCAACCCTGGTAGCACCTGCATTGAAGGAAAACTTTTTTGAGAAAGTGGGACAACATACAACATCATGTAACAAAATTCATTTCACCAAACACCATAGCCAAAACAAGCCAAAAAGTATGTAGGCCAGATTGTGTTGTATGATCAATGTTTTGTGGTTCACTTATTTCTTTCAAGTTGACCTTGTTAAAATGTTTTTTCTAAAAAAAACTCACAGAATTTTAGATTTTTTTTCCCATCGGTGCCAAGGTCATGCCTTGGTCTCTATGAAAATGACTGTGCCCCCAGTGCATTTTTGAAGGAAAACAATTCCCAAACTCAATTGGTTATAGCCCAGGGAAAGCACAGGTTACAACCATTGATCTAAAATGCTCGTTTTTTTCTGGGCTTCAAAAAGTAAAAGCAGGGTCCCAATTTTTTTCCAACTGTGCCTGGGGTTTCCATGAGGATGGATATTGAAATCAACCCTGGTAGCACCGGCATTGAAGGAAAACTTTTTTGAGAAAGTGGGACAACATACAACATCATAAAACAAAATTCATTTCACCAAACACCATAGCCAAAACAAGCCAAAAAGTATGTAGGCCAGATTGTGTTGTATGATCAATGTTTTGTGGTTCACTTATTTTCGAATTGATGTGGGGCCAGAGGAAACCGTACAACGAATTCCTCACGCATGTTTGTACAAAATGCCAAAAACCAGAGATGAAAACCTGAGAGAAAAAACAACCTTTGGAGCTTGAGCATCTTGAGCCGATTGATGCCGATTGCAGTTTTGGATGTTTTGGAAGATTTTGAAAGCCGAGCATGTTGAACATGTTGATTTTAAAAGATTTGAGAGAGGAGGGGGGGGTTGAAGGATAGGAAAAAAATGTTTGAACATAATTCAACATATGTAGCCACTCTGGCAAAAGAATCATATATGTTCAAACCTTAGGGGACAGCAAAAAAATGTTGAGCTTGTTGGACCCTGGTTGAAGTTATGTTACCAAAAGATTTTCCAACAGTGGACCTTGGAGACTTTGGAGAATATTTTCCAAAATGAGGGTTTCAGAAATTATTTCCTAAGTACAAACCTTTCTGGGTGGTACAAACGAGGATATTTTTTGGCATTGAAATTATCTCCTTTTTGGGCGCTGAAAATTTTCAATTTTTGAAAGGTTTGTCTTGAAGCTCTTTTTTTGCCACTTTCTATTACTAGTACTATTACTACTACTACTACTACTACTACTTCTTCTTCTACTACTGCTACTCTTCCTATGACCACTGCTTAGTACGAGTACTGCTACTACTACAACAACAACAACTACTACTACTCCTACTCCTCCTCCTACTCCTGCCAGGCAAGGCAAACCGAAGGTCGATGTCGCCAAGTGCCACGCCTGCCACGCAGAGTCACGTCTCTATCTTTGACTAAATTGCACTCTTTTTGACGATTTTTCTCTAATTTTCATCATCTATTTATACATATTTTCACTATTTTTCATTAGGTTTTATAAACTTTCACTATTTCCACTATTTTAACATATTTTAACTATATTTCACTAACTTGTCACTGAATGCCACTCAAATTTTAACCCCTTAAAACGTCGCTAAATGCCACTAAATGTTCCTTATTTTTGGGTGGTCTCGGTTTGGGGGGCTCCTAAAGAACACATGAACTGAGTTGATTGATTTCGTTGAATTGATTGTGCTCATGTTGATTCTGTTTTTTCGATTTTGGTTTTGTTCTTGTCATTTTGTTTTTTTGTTTGATTGTGATTGATTCGTTTGAGTGATTTGGTTTGATTTGGTTTAGTATGTGATTTGATTTGTTTAGGTTTGTTGACTGATTGATTGCTTAGTTGATTGATGAATTGATCGGTTGCCTGGTTGGTTGATTGGCTGATGGGCTTCACTGTTTGTTTGATTGATTTGATTTGTTTTGATTTGATTTGTTTGATTTGATTGATTGACTGATTGATTAATTGATTGTTTGGTAGACTGGTAGATAGGTTGATTCATTGATTGGCTGAATGCTTGATTTTTTCGTCTCTTGATTCACTGGTTCATTGTTTTTTGACTGACTGATTGATTGTTTGATTCGTTGCTTCGTTGGTCACTGGTGCATTAGGTCATTGATTTTTCGGTTTATAGTTTTATTGGTTCATTGATTGATTGGTTGACTTGGTTTGTTTTGATTGGATTCGGCTGATTCGACTGGTTTGATTGATTTGAGTGATTGATTGGTTCAATGGTTCATTGTTTCATGGCTTCATTGAATCATTGATTTTTTTGATTGATCGATTGGTTGATTTGATTTGTTTTCATTTGATTTGTCTTTTGGTTTGATTCTGACTTCACTTGCTTTTTTGTGGTTTGATTGATTAAAACGAAGTTGTTGATGTGTTTGCTTTGATTTGAATGATTGATTGATTCATTTATTCATCTGTTCTTTGGTTCATCGATTCATAGATTCATTGATGGATTGACTGCTCGTTTGATTTTGAACGATTTGGTTTGATTGATTTGATTTAATTTGATTGCTTTGGTTGGTTTGATTGATTTGACCGGTTTGGTTGATTTGATTGAAGTGGTTGGTTTGATTGAGTTGATTGGTTTGATTGAGTTGATTATGCTTATGTTGATTCTGTTTTTTCATTTTGGTTTTGGTCTTTTGATTTCGTTTTTTGATTGTGATTGATTTGTTTGATTGCTCGAATCAAGGCTGAGAAAAAGAAGAAGCAGAAGCAAGACGCCAAGGAGCGAACAGCCCAGCAGCAGAAGGAAGAGACCAGAAAGGCCAAACAACGGAGGAGGAACCGTGCAAGGAAAAAGGAATACCAGAGGAAGAAGCAGGCCAAGAGTGGTATACGGTGAGCGGGCTTGTGGCTGGGTCTCTCATCATCAAATGTTACAGCAAAGCGACTGATTGATTTGATTTGATTTGGTTGATTGATTGGTTGATTGATTGACTGGCTGTTACAGTGAGTGGTTGAGTAATCGATTGTTTTGGTTGTTCGTTTGTTTGCTTGCTCGCTTGGTTGATTGATGGTGTCATTGATGGAACGGTATGGTCTGACGAGTTTATTGCTTGACGGCCCGGGTGATCGATTGAATTAATTGAAAGTAGCGCCCTCAGAAGCGATGAGGATGGCCCCCGCGAGCGTTTATCACATGCTGTGAACGTCAACAGCCCCCCTTGGAAAAATTGATCAAACACAAGTGGCAGGTATCAGAAGAGATGGGCAAATATTGGAAGTGGCCAGCAGGTTTTTAACAGTCTAGCTTTCAACGTTTCTATCCGTCTACAGATGCATTGTTCTATGTATGTGTCTGGTATCTGTCCATTTACCATTGTATCTGCCCGCCTGTCTTTCTATCTGCCCAACCACCAATCTATCAATTACATGTATCTGTCCGTCCTCTCATAGGTTTCCTCTTTTGGAAACTTCCGCCACCACCTTGTGCGGTACTACTGGTATATTTTTTATATATTAAAAAAATATTTGTTATTTTTTTTAATTAAATATTATATGTTACTTTTTGATATATATATATATATACACACATATAATATGTCTTTTATTTTGTATATTATAGATATATATATATATATATATTTCATACTATATATATATATATATATATATTGTTCATGTTATATTATATTGGTTTTTAATATATATTATAGATTTTATATTATATATTACATATGTTTTAGTGAGCCCGCACCGATGGTGGCCAAGGAAGGAGTGTGGGTCGCTCCAGAACGGGCAATGCCCTCTACAATGGTGAAGAGGAGGACAGGGATATGTGGTTATGGTTACTACGTAAGTTGTTTGTACCACGAAAGTATTTCTGAGGCATTATGAGAGAATTGCGCATTTGGGGGTTCAAAGCAAAAGAACGGTCCACGGAATGAGACATATAGCACAGAAGCACATGTTGCGCACCCCCGCAGCCAGGCAACAGAAGCTGCCCTCAATTTCGACAAGGTAGCGGAAGTTATCCTCGATGAGGTAGTCGGGCAACGCGTTCGGTTTCACTTTGTCCCAAGGGACAGCACAGTCCCGCGCTGCCTGCGTCCCGCGCTGCCTGCGATACCTCTTGCGATAAGAGCGGTGCCAAAAGGGACACGCGCAGACAGGGTACCACAGCAGGTAGATGTAATTGGCCACGCTTTGCAGAAGACATGTTTCGGCCGATGCTTGGAACTATGGGCTGGACTCCTACCAAGACATTGGCCCTGAGTTACACATGCCATGCAACAAATCATGTCATGGACATGTTCAAACACAGTATGTAAATTGCGCATTGCATTTTGCAGAATTCGTGTTGTTATCAGGGGTGTGGCAGCATTTTGGGTTTAAGGGTGTGGAAAAACAATTTCCCGACGCCCAGGCGTCGAAGTTTACATCATTTGATTGGCAGCTTCACTTCCAAGGCCGAGGGCAATGAATCAGTTTACCTGCTTCGCCGAAATTGCTTCTTTGTAGTGATGGTCGTGCTGTTTCTTGCGGAAGCAACGGGCATGGACAGGGCATTTCATCTTTCTTTTAAATGCGTTTTGCAATTTTTGGGTTTCGCAGATTTTACCAAATTCCGCGGCGATGACACGCCGCAGACGCATGGTGATCGAGTCCTACAGCTGTTTCTCAGCTCTCAAGACAACTCAGTCACCTTGGTTGGTTCAAGTCTGCTGGGGGTTTAAACCCTGCGCGTGCAATCGCGCGCGTCGGAACTTTTCGGTGGAGGCCCACAAGCGCATTGCGCATGCACTCAAAACTTGCCCTGCAAACATTCGAGTGATCTTGCCCGACCGGCAGAGGATACCGACGAACAAGGCGCTTGCAGATATGATGTACTCTTGGCTGCTCCTGGCAGAAAAAGATGTGCAAGAGTCAAGGTGCCCCCTAGCCTTGCAGGCATGAAGACAATGGCAACTCCCCGCCGCAGCACTGCGCATTTTCCGATCTCTAAACGTACAACCTGTGTGTTTCATTGCGTGTAAACCTCCGGATATATTGCAGCCATGGATTTAAACAGATTGTCATTAGGGTCTTTGGGGTTGCTGTAGAACAGATGCCTTTCTTTCCCCTTTGTCGGCCTCTGCATGTGTCAAACTATCCACCTATGTTGCTACATCTGTTTCTGTTCGTCTATCTTTTGCCAACTCCTTTTCCTTTGCCGTTTCATCCCCTTATTACCCATGTGTTTTGTTGAACAATTCCATGGCTTTATCATGCTGTATGCTTGGATCTAACAAAACTCCTAGCTTTTCCCAACGGCCCTACTTTTCCCAACTTTTGGTGTTACGAGGGAACACTTCATATGTGCTGGTATCCTCTCCTTTTTGTCCGTGGCTGTCACCCGGCAGCCGCCAAGGTTCAGTTTATTTGCTGTCCTGAATGTGATGACCGGTGTATTCTGAACCTTCGGCTTGATAGCGTCGCGTTTCCGATTGCGTTGTGGAGTTTGAGCTCCGGACCCCGTAAACTTCTTAAAGCAGGGGTGGCGCAATCAAACTAACCATGTGATCGGTTGCCGCAAATCAGCAGTTTTTTGTGTGTGGACACATGCGATGACAAAGGCGAATGCCGAACGGCGTTTCACGTTTTGGCAAAACTAACCATGTTTCAGCCACAGAATAGCAGAACTAACCATGTTTGTGTAACAAATTTGAAAATGCAGTCATAAACATACATAGATAATATGCATATATGCAGTACATATACAACCTATAGGATATATATATATATTAAAAAAACATATTTATATATATATGATATAATATTTATATTGTGTGCGTGCATGTTTCATACTTGGTCCGAACACAAGGTCAGTCCGCGATCAAAACGGCAGAGCGGGATCAAGAAATGGCAGTTCAAAATTTGCTCCTCGACAAGGTTCCTTGACAGAATGCAAAGTGTTGTTTTGGGTTATTTTGGACTATGCTGGGTTGTTTGACCAGATGCTGCAAAATGCCATTGATGTTGCGATGTTTTGAAAAACATTACTGAAATATTTCTTGTGACATGTTTCCAGTGCATAAAACAGTGTTAATACCCGTGGGGACTGCCACACTCAGGAGAAAATGCGCTACATGTTGCGGAAACTGTTCAGCAAACTGGATGACACCAATTCTGGCACGTTGACCTTGTCTGTTCCTTGGTTGAAACCACTGACCACATGGGTGCCCAATGTGCACCAGAAAGGGCTGGTTTGAAAATTGGTTACCATCCCATGACCCAAATTCTTGCAAAAGAGCGTCGTTCCCCTTAAAGTTATAAATTGATGTAAACGGTTTTAAACAACAAAATGGGATAATATGATGACTGGATCAGTCATGCTGGGGTTACAACCTGACTATGCACGATCCTTATTATTATGGAAACCCCGTTTTCGACCAACCATGACCAACCACAAGTTTTGGGAATGACGTAAGGATACGTACGTTGAATTGGGTCCTGCTCACGCAAGGAAATTTGTTTGCAGCATAAACGTGTTTTTGCGTCAGTGTTATCAATCTATATAGTGGATTAATCATTGACATTCCTCATTATTGACACTTGGCTTTGCCAAACATGTTGATTTGCCGACAATTCATGGCCAGTTTAATTTCCAAATTTTCCAAGATGTTCAAGCACCCCCATATTTAATAATATTTATTCCTGCTTGCTGCTTGGACATGTTTTTTCTTATCGCAGCCTGTTTAAGACGATGATAGTCGCGGGTTGAAACCATCTGAGAATTGGATGATGGGACAGATGGGACAGTTGAAATTGTTTTTCCCCCCACATTTTTTCGGTTTTTAGGTGTTCCCAAGAACACCAACCCATTGAACCTACCAACCAGGTCATTTTTTTTCAACCAGCCACATTCCCTAGAGATTCAATGATAGACGAACCCTTTGGTAATTTAACATAGTTCTGGAAAATCACCATTTCAAACAGCTAAATCATCAATCAATGAATCAATGGGTCATTTTCAATAGCTTTGTTGAAATACCAGTACTGAAGGGTGGCCCATGGTTTCCGGATGTTTTTCCGCGGGCCGCGAGGACATCGAGAAACATTTCGATGACGACGAAGTGAGAGCGCTGTTTGAAACCCTGGCGCCTCGTCAGACGGTTTGAACCAACAAGAATATGGAAAGAACAAATGATTTAAATAGATAAAACATTAAACATGATTCAACATGATTCAACCATCAAAATTCGGGAGATTTACAGTATCCAACAAAACACAGATTTTGTATGATCCCACTTTTCTACTCAGTTAAATGCTTGACGGTCTAGACTTACAATTTTGTGGTAAGGCACAGAATCTTGACAGATACAGCCACCCAGGTCCCAACCCTGGGGGAATCTCTCCGCTTTCTGGTTTCTGGAGGGATGATGCTCCCATTTTTTGAAGGGAAAACAATCACTACGGATGATGAAGATCCCCAATATCCCAGTACTGGTTTGATTGTCACGGTTCCCAACACTTCTCAAATGGATGTGGGTCAAAATGGAAGACCTAGGGGACTACAGATGTTAGTCAAATGGTGAAATGATGCGAAAATCCCAAGGAATTGAAGGCCACAGATGCCTGGACGCTCTTCCAGAGCATCGATCACAACAAGGATTTCAAGATCAACCTGGAGGCCGTTTAAACAAATGGAGGTTAGCAACGGTGAACCGTGATGAAGGTGTCATGAGATAATGATGGGTTATAAGTGTTGACACACAATGGCAATATATATATATATAGATTAATATATATATATATATTAATGAAATGTGATGTATGATGACATATAGTGATGTATGTTGATATATGATTATACATAGAATGACATGACATACAATGAATATAATGATATACACATATCATATAATGGAATATAATCACATATAATGATATATATATATATATATTGACATATGATATATAATGACATATAATGACATATAATGACATATAATGATATATAATGACATATAATGATATTTAATGAACAATGATATATATATATATAGCATGAGTAATGATATTTCATGATATATACTGACAATGATATATAATGATATACATACACTGATTCACAATGATATACAATGATATGATATGATATGATATATGCAATAATATATAATGCTATAGAATAACGGAATTATATATAATCATATGATATCTAATGGGATGATAAATCTGCATTGGAATGATATACAATGTTTTTTTGATCGTTGGGAAGATGAATCATGGGATAAACCGGATGGTCAAATATGGAGTTTCATGGGTTTTCTTTGAGTTTCCACAAAACATACCCTCTGGTTATTTAACAGTTCGCCATGGAAGCCATGGCCCTAATCGAAATAGATGGCTTACCGTTCTTAATAGCATGGTGGATCTTTCCATGGCTGGCCCTGTTAGTCATAACCACATGGTAACTAAGCCCTTCTTCTTAGTATCAAATACTAAGCCGGCCGTTTTTTGGAATGGCCTCCAACATGAATAGATCAGCCAATAGCAGGGGAGGGATTTTGCACCGGCCATAGCCACCCAAATAGAAGGGTAGCTAGCTATTTTTTAAGAAATTGGAAAAAAATGGGGGTATGAAAAACCAGCAATTTCGAGAGGAAATTTTCACGAATGAGAAATTTGGGAGCATCCAAATACCGGGACGGTACTCCCTGGGGCAGTATGTTCGATTTCCCACCATGCAATGCCAGGTGTTTCAACTTTCACCTCCTCCCAAAACTGCAAGTTGCTGAACCACCAATGGAAGGTTTTCTAGCCGTCCCTATGGTACCTGTGAGCAATGGCCACAATCTCTAGCAACTAATGAGTGATTTGGTAGTGTCGTTATTGATATTAATGTTTGCGTCTGATTAGTGTGAGGGCCCCCCCCCCAAACAATTTGAGGATACTCTATAACTCGCACTTTTTTTTGCCCCCCCTCAACATTTTTTTGGTCAATCAACTTAAGAAAGGATTTCAATTTACTTTCAATTGATTTCAATTTACTTTCAATTGATTTCAATTTACTTTTAATTGATTAATTTACTTTCAATTGATTTCAATTTACTTTCAATTTACTTTCAATTTACTTTCAATTGATTTCAATTTACTTTTAATTTACTTTTAATTTACTTTCAATTTACTTTCAATTGATTTCAATTTACTTTTAATTTACTTTCAATTTACTTTCAATTGATTTCAATTTACTTTCAATTTACTTTCAATTTACTTTCAATTGATTTCAATTTACTTTTAATTTACTTTTAATTTACTTTCAATTTACTTTCAATTGATTTCAATTTACTTTTAATTTACTTTCAATTGATTTCAATTTACTTTCAATTTACTTTCAATTTACTTTCAATTTACTTTTAATTTACTTTCAATTGATTTCAATTTACTTTCAATTGATTTCAATTTACTTTTAATTTACTTTCAATTGATTTCAATTTACTTTCAATTGATTTCAATTTACTTTTAATTTACTTTCAATTTACTTTCAATTGATTTCAATTTACGTTTAATTTATTTTTATTTTTTTTCACTCCCAAAAGTTGGTGCTCACAATAGAGTACCATCCAAACAATTATATTATTGAGTAACTGAGCCACTCATGAGGTACCCCCTTGAAAAATTGCCTGAGTGCTGTTTTTAAATAAGGGTTTAATAAGGCATCTAATTATTTGGAAAACATTGCATTTTAAAGCTTTAGCATAAATATGGCTTTCTAAAGTAAAGGCACCAGCTTTACCCAAAGAAAGGTGGAGAAAGGTTTTGTTGGTGCTCACAATAGTACCAAGAGTAACTGAGCCACCATGAGGTATTTGAAAAATTGTCTGGGTGCTGTTTTTTAAAAGGGTTTAATAAGGCATCTAATTATTTGGAAAACCTTACATTTTAAAGCTTTAACACAAATATGGTAAAGTTTTCAAAGAAAGGTGGAGAAAGGGTTTTGTTTTTTTTTTCACTCCCAAAAGTTGGTGCTCACAATAGAGTACCATCCAAACAATTATATTATTGAGTAACTGAGCCAATCATGAGGTATCCCCTTGAAAAATTGTCTGAGTGCTGTTTTTTAATAAGGGTTTAATAAGGCATCTAATTATTTGGAAAACCTTGCATTTTAAAGCTTTAACACAAATATGGCTTTCTAAAGTAAAAGGACCAGCTTTACCCAAAGAAAGGTGAAGAAAATGTTTTTTTTTTCACTCCCAAAAGTTGGTGCTCACAATAGAGTACCATCCAAACAATTATATTATTGAGTAACTGAGCCAATTATGGTTTTTTCAGGTATCTAATTATTTGGAAAACCTTGCATTTTAAAGTTTTAACACAAATATGGCTTTCTAAAGTAAAGGCATCAGCTTTACCCAAAGAAAGGTGGAGAAAGGGTTTTGTTTTTTTTTTCACTCCCACAAGTTGGTGCTCACAATAGAGTACCATCCAAACAATTATATTACTGAGTAACTGAGCCAATCATGAGGTATCCCCTTGAAAAATTGTCTGGGTGCTGTTTTTAAATAAGGATTTAATAAGGCATCTAATTATTTGGAAAACCTTGCATTTTAGTTTTAACACAAATATGGCTTTCTAAAGTGAAAGGACCAGCCTTTACCCAAAGAAAGGTGGAGGTGGAAAGGGTTTTGTTTTTTTTTTTCACCTCAAAAGTTGGTGCTCACAATAGAGTACCATCCAAACAATTATATTATTGAGTAACTGAGCCAATTATGGTTATTTCAGGTATCTAATTATTTGGAAAGCCTTGCATTTTAAAGTTCTAACACAAATATGGCTTTCTAAAGTAAAGGCATCAGCTTTACCCAAAGAAAGGTGGAGAAAGGGTTTTGTTTTTTTTTTCACTCCCAAAAGTTGGTGCTCACAATAGAGTACCATCCAAACAATTATATTATTGAGTAACTGAGCCAATCATGAGGTATCCCCTTGAAAAATTGTCTGGGTGCTGTTTTTTAATAAGGGTTTAATAAGGCATCTAATTATTTGGGAAACCTTGCATTTTAAAGCTTTAACACAAATATGGCTTTGTGAAGTAAAGGGCACCAGATTTACTCAAAGAAAGGTGGAGAAAGGGTTTTGTTTTTTTTCACTCCCACAAGTTGGTGCTCACAATAGAGTACCATCCAAACAATTATATTATTGAGTAACTGAGCCAATTATGGTTTTTTCAGGTATCTAATTATTTGGGAAACCTTGCGTTTTAAAGTTTTAACACAAATATGGCTTTCTAAAGTGAAAGGATCAGCTTTACCCAAAGACAGATGGAGAAAGGGTTTTGCTTTTTTTTCACTCCCAAAAGTTGGTGCTCACAATAGAGTACCATCCAAACAATTATATTATTGAGTAACTGAGCCAATCATGAGGCATCCCCTTGGAAAAATGTTTGGGTGCTGTTTTTTAATAAGGATTTAATGAGGCATCTAATTATTTGGGAAACCTTGCATTTTAAAGCTTGAACACAAATATGAAAGGACCAGCTTTACCCAAAGAAATGTGGAGAAAGGGTTTTGTTTTTTTTCACTCCAAAAAGTTGGTGCTCACAATAGAGTACCATCCAAACAATTATATTATTGAGTAACTGAGCCACTCATGAGGTACCCCTTGAAAAATTGTCTGGGTGCTGTTTTTTAATAAGGGTTTAATAAGGCATCTAATTATTTGGAAAACCTTGCATTTTAAAGCTTTATCACAAATATTATAAAGTAAAAGGACCAGCTTTACCCAAAGAAAGGTGGAGAAAGGGTTTTGTTTTTTTTTTCACTCCCACAAGTTGGTGCTCACAATATAGTACCATCCAAACAATTATATTATTGAGTAGCTGAGCCAATCATGAGGTATCCCCTTGAAAAATTGTCTGGGTGCTGTTTTTAAATAAGGGCTTAATAAGGCATCTAATTATTTGGGAAACCTTGCATTTTAAAGCTTTAACATAAATATGGCTTTCTAAAGTAAAAGGACCAGCTTTACCCAAAGAAAGGTGGAGAAAGGGTTTTGTTTTTTTTTCACGCCCAAAAGTTGGTGCTCACAATAGAGTACCATCCAAACAATTATATTATTGAGTAACTGAGCCACTCATGAGGTACCACCTTGAAAAATTGTCTGAGTGCTGTTTTTTAATAAGGATTTAATAAGGCATCTAATTATTTGGAAAACCTTGCATTTTAAAGCTTTATCACAAATATTATAAAGTAAACGGACCAGCTTTACTCAGAGAAAGGTGGAGAAATGGTTTTTGATTTTTTTCAACACCAAGAAGCTGTTGGGCACAATAGAGTACCATCCAAACATTCATATTATTGAGTAACTGAGCCAATCATGAGGTATCACCTTGAAAAATTGCTGTTCACATCAGCAAGGGTGCATTTCTCAGCTTGTGTGGGCTCAATTCCTAGTTTAAGAATCTTTCTGAGCCATGGCAGATGAGACACTTGAGGAGTTTCATGAAAGAGTGCTCAGATTCCTTGAAGAGAATGGCTTCGATGTAGAGTGGCCCATTGAAGTCCTGAGGGAGTACACTGAGAAGAAGAAGAAGAAGGATAAGGAAGACTCTGAGAAGGAGAAGCATCAGAAGGGTGGCAATGCTGACAGAGGACTCAGGGTTGGTTTTGGGGGTGTGGGGTTGGTTCTCAGCTTGCCCATGGTCTTGGACTTGTGCTCAAATTTGTGCAGGAATGCATGCTTGTGTGATTCCTCAGCTGCTTAGTGAACTCAAGCACATAGTCAACTTTTTGCCTTCCAGCTCAGCCATCTGCAACTCAGCAACTGAGCCATGGCAAAGCCCTCTGACTCAGTCCCAGATGGCATGGATTATACTATCAGAGGTGGCCATGCTCAGCTCAAACTCAGTTGGCCAAGCTTTCCCTCAGTGGATGACATCTTTGGTGATGGATCAAACCCTGAGAGGATCATCAGCTACCCTCGCTATGATGGAGAGCCTGATGTTGCTTGTCCTGGGTGCAATGCTAAGGTGAAACTCAGCAGGATCCCATTTCAGAATGGGTGCCAAGACTGCAAGGACATGGGTTTGAACATGTGTGCATGCATTTGTTCTTTGTGTCTCTGAGCATGGGTGCATGGCCTTCATCAATTAATTGATTAATTGAAAAATATTAATTACTAAGTTTTAATATCTGATTGAAAGCTTTCTTCACATCTTTTGCAACCTTGCAGGATGTCAATGGGTGGCCTCAGAGAGTCATTGCTCAGTATTATCAGGTGATTCTCAACATGACCCCATTGCCTTGGCAGAAGTTAGTCTCAAAACCTTACTGGACAGCTCAGTTTCAGCACAAGCAGAGGCCAGCTGAGCCTGCTGAGGCTCCTTGTTGTCAGCAACTTCAAGGTGCTGAACATTCTCAGTCACCTCAAGATGTTGAACCTGAGCAGTTACTTGAGGCTGCAGGTGCTGAGAAGGGCTGAGTTTGCTGGGGGGTATTGCAAGTCAATTCTTGCTCATATTGACCCTCAGAACAGCATGGCAGATGCCATCTCTCAGCATCTGGCAATGGACTTGGAGGGTTCTGATCTCTCAGATTTGGAGGGACTGAGAGACATCATCTCTAAGAGGCTTATGCTCATTGACAAAGCCTATGCAGCTCAGGATGAGACTATGGCTATGCTCCTGCAAGATGCTGGCAAGATGTCTAAGGAGCAAGCTGCCTTGATTGAGCTCAGGCTTGGCAGCATTGAAGCTCAGGAAAGGGTTGATGCTAGAGTGGCTCAGAAGAAGAAGGAGGAAGAGATGGCACAGGCTCAAGAGGAACTGAGGAAGCTAAAAGAAGAGCAGGCTCAGCAGATTCTCAGTGAGATGGATGCTATTGGTCTGAGCCCTGAGGCTTTGCTGGAGCTGCATCAGAAAAGGCAGAAAGATGCTAAGAAGCCAATTCCTGAAGATCAAGTTTCTGAGCCTCCTGGTACCAGCAAGCCTGGAGCTGCAGTTCCTTCTGAGGCTGCCAGTGCTGAGTTTGAGTCTTGTGGTCCAGCCACCAAGAAGGCAAGACTTGAAGAGGCTCAGCAGTCTTCTGAGATAGTGGAGGTCACTGTTGAGGAGGAGATTGAGTAATTTGAAGCCTGAGCAAAAGACTTAGGAATGCTTTGCAATATCTCAGCTCAGACTGAGTTGTGCCATCACATGCCATGACAAGCAGCTGGCAGTGGAAACATGCATTTGATGGGCTGAGGTGGTTCTGTTGTTGTTGCCATTGTTTTTTTTGAACTAGTTTCACAAGAACTACTTGTAATTAATACATTGTAATTAATTAATTGATGGTTCATCTTGGTTCAGTGCCCATGTAGTTGACCTTGTCCTTATATTTTTCCCCTGGCAGGACCTGAGGGTGTGGCTTAGAAGATGCTCACAGAGAACAACCAGAGATGTGGCTTAGAAGATGCTCAGAATGATGGCAATGCTTAGAGAGGACTCAGGGTTGGTTTTGGGGGTGTGGGGTTGGCTCTCAGCTTGCCCATGGTCTTGGACTTGTGCCCATGGTCTTGGACTTGTGCTTATGTGATTCCTCAGCTGATTAGTGAACTCAAGCACATGGTGAGCCTATTTGCCTTTCAACTCAGCCAGCTGCAACTCAGCAACTGAGCCATGGCAAGGAACACTAAGGATCACTCAGAATTAGTTCCATCTGGCATGGAATTTACTGTCAAGGGTGGCCATGCTCAGCTCAAGCTCATTCCACAAAGCTTTCCCTCAGTGGATGACCTCTTTGCTCAGGGATCAAACCCTGAGAGGATCATCAGCTACCCTCGCTATGATGGAGAGCCTGATGTTGCTTGTCCTGGGTGCAATGCTAAGGTGAAACTCAGCAGGATCCCATTTCAGAATGGGTGCAAAGACTGCAAGGACATGGGTTTGAACATGTGTGCATGCATTTGTTCTTTGTGTCTCTGAGCATGGGTGCATGGCCTTCATCAATTAATTGATTAATTGGAAAAAATATTAATTACTAAGTTTTAATATCTGATTGAAAGCTTTCTTCACATCTTTTGCAACCTTGCAGGATGTCAATGGGTGGCCTCAGAGAGTCATTGCTCAGTATTATCAGGTGATTCTCAACATGACCCCATTGCCTTGGCAGAAGTTAGTCTCAAAACCTTACTGGACAGCTCAGTTCAAGCACAAACTGCAGCCATCTAAGCCTGCTGAGCCTCCTGGTTGTCAGCAACCTCAAGCTGAACCTGATGCTGAACCTTCTCAGCCACCTAAGGCTGCTACCTTTGCTATGGCTGCTCAGACTGATGACAGCACCTTTGCTCAGGGGTACTGCAAGTCATTGCTTGCTCAGATTGACCCTGAGAATGGCATCAGGCAGGCTATCAATCAGCTGAAGATGATGGACCTTAGTCCTGATGTCTCAGATGTGCAGGAGCTGGAAGCTATCATCTCTCAGAAGCTTCTGCTTGTTGAGCAAGCCTATGCTGCTCAGGATAACACTATGCAGAGGATCTTCACAGATGCCCAGCAGATGGCTGAGGAGCAAGGTGTCTTAGGTCAGCTCAGGCTTGACATCTTAGATGCTCAGGAGAAGCTGAAAGGTTTCCTGGCTCAGAAGAAGGAGGAGGAAGAGATGGCACAGGCTCAGGAGGAACTGAGGAAGCTAAAAGAAGAGCAGGCCCAGCAGATTCTCAGTCAGATGGATGCTATTGGTCTGAGCCCTGAGGCTTTGCTGGAGCTGCATCAGAAAAGGCAGAAAGATGGTAAGAAGCCAATTCCTGAAGATCAAGTTTCTGAGCCCCCTGGTCTCAGCAAGAAGCAAAGGATTGAGAAGCCAGAGGGAGACTCAGGTAATACCTGAGGATGAACACTAGCTTGACGATGAATCTAGGTAATTAACAGATTACCTTATTTTTTTTGAAACATCATAAGCCATGGCAAGCAGCTGGCAGGGAAAATGTGTCAATGCTGCTGCTGTTTCTGTTGTTGTTGCCATTGCTTTTTTTGAACTAGTTTAATTACCAAGAAATACACATTATAATTAATACATTGTAGTGATTCTTCTTAGTTCAGTGCCCATGTAGTTGACCTTGTCCTTATACTGTTCCCCCTGGCAGGACCTGAAGATGTGAAGAAAAGTATCAGGGCTACATCATCTGCATCTATCTCAGCAAGCACAGTATGACTCAGCAGATGCACTTCTGATGGAGCTTAGGTGACTTCTACTTTCTAGAAGCTGGGCACAGCCTAAGCAACCCTCAGCCATGACTTGGTCATGATTTTTGTCTCCTTGATGCATTCTCAGCATGCATCAGCTCTTGAACAGCATCAGATATCAAAAAAAGTTGCTTGGGGCTGGCAGCAACCACTGAGATTTGACTTAGCATGACAAGGGAAGGTTGCAGTCACTACTAATGAAGGAAAGGCTACCTAAAGGAAAGGCTATCTAAAGTAGCATTTATATAACTTAACATACTAGGCATACTTAGGTTGGCTGCAGCCACTGCTAAGCATTGGCACTGAGTGTTGGCCACCCTCAGTTGGTGACATTTCTTTCTAAGTTTTCATCTAGGGCTGTTCTGGGCCTGCATGCTACCACAGCAGCATCCAGCATCCAAGCTTCAGCACTCTGAGCACCCAGTTGCAACTGCATTTGCTTCCTTGCTTCTCAATCAAGTTTTGTCCTGTTTTTGTTTCTGGTTATTCTTTTAAATTTTAGGATGAACTAAAACATAATCAATTAATGGCATGTGCTTCTATGTGCTTCCATGGCAGCCAAGGCTACAGCCATGAATCTTCAGCTGAAGGCCTTTGTGATCCTCAGCTTGGTGGCTTCATCTGGGCTGAGCCTCTCAAGTTCCTGAGCTTGCACCTTAATTTTGTGTCCTGACTAGTGTGAGGAACCCACCCCTCAACAATTTCTAATTAATTAATTATTTATCATTAATTAACTAATTAATTATTTTGCAGGAGATAAACCTGGTCTTAGACACAGTAGCCTGAGCTAGTCTGTCTTCAGCATCTCAGCCTCTTGAGCACCATGTGCCTCAGCAGCTTTTTCTCATCAGCATCAGTATCAGCCACCTTCATCAGCATCAGTCCTTCTCTTGGAGCCATGGGGCCTCAGCTGAAGATGGTGTGCATCATGGCTCTTGCTTGCAGCACAGGCATCAGCTTGGCTAGCATCTCAGCTACATAACAACTTGTTTTTGGGTCCTTGGATTGCATGGTTCAACATGTTTTTGTTCATTCCTCAGATGGTAGCCCTAGGTGGTACCTCAGTGGACCTACAGGCTAGGCTCAGCCAGCTATCAGATGTCATTCATGCACCCCAGCTTGCTTCTTGACAGCAAGCAGTACCATACTTGGATCAGCTGTAAAAAATTGCTTAGGCCAATGGTAAAAACTACTTGTTTTTTTTGCATGGAAGCACAAAACAACACCAGGCTGGGCTCTCAGTCTTGGCTCTTTGCTTCATCTTCCTCCTGGGCCTCAAGACTGAGCTCAGCACCTTGGTGCAGGTTCTGCTGAACCTCAGAGATGACCTTTGGTATGCTTCTGATCATTCTCAGCAGAGGCTTGACTTCATCTCAGAGAAGGTCAGGGCCATGGAGCTCAGGATGGATATGACTGGAGGAAGTACCTGGGACACCCTGAGGCACCTCAAGCAGCATTTTGAAGAGTTTGACCCTCAGGCAGGTGGTGCAGCTTTGTTCTCAGAATTCTTAGTGAAGAAGCGCTGGGCACTTCTCAGTGGACCTGTCTCCCACTGGGACTCAGAAGCTCAGTTCACAGAGTGGGACTTGCTGCTGAGCACTGCTATCTTAGCCACCAGGGAGGGTGTCATGTACAATCGATTCCTCAGGGTACTTGAATGCATTTGGTTTCCTTTTTTTGTGAAGAGGAACATGTTCTTGGATGTTTTTAGTTGATGTCTGTTGGTTTCTTGAAACCTTTTCAGCCAGCTCAGGCACTCTACAGCAGGACTGCCTCAGATGAAGAGCTCAGGCAGGAGACCCTGGTGGTGGAGAACACTCAGCGACCTGAGCTCTCAGCACTTTGGGCCCACCAACCTGAGAATGGCATCCATGAGCTGCTGGCCTCAGCACATGCTTTCAGCTGTGCTAAGCAACATTGGCTCAGTGCACATAGCAGGGAAGTAGGACTCAGAACCAAGGCTGAGAGGCTCAATGTGCTTAGCAGCATAGACCTCTCAGATGTGGCTGAGCCTGACCTACTTTCTCAGTGGAACATTGAAGCTGAGGTGGAATGGCACCTCAGTGATTTACAGGCTCAGAATGAATTCTGAGACAATTCAAGGGCTCAGCTTACCTGAGCAGCGTTTTTGGAAAAAGGAGTCTGCCTCAGTATCCAACATCAGTAAGTAATTAGTTAATTAGTTAGTTAGTAATCATTTGGTATGATTAATTGACTA
Organism: Cladocopium goreaui; assembly: GCA_947184155.2. Lineage (NCBI taxonomy): Eukaryota > Dinophyceae > Suessiales > Symbiodiniaceae > Cladocopium > Cladocopium goreaui. Next base: position 152,220 of record CAMXCT020002101.1, on the reverse strand, counting down.
ATTACTTAATTAATTAGGCAACTAGCTCTTTTCTTAGTGTATTCTTGTTTTGCACCAAGCCTGCACTTCAGGTTGCAATGCTATTGACCTGGCAGTGAGGCTGAAGGACCTCAATCCTATTTTTTCCTCAGCTGAGCTTGACCTTGGGCACAGCTTAGTGTTGCCTATTTTCATGTTTTCAATTTTCTATTTTATCAACAGGTTTCTTATTATGTAGGTAAAGGTGACTCTTGTAACATGAATGCAATGTTGCAAAGCTCAGGGATGGCTTGCATTCACTTCTTTGCTCCTCTTCACCCTGAGCATCCTTTTGAAGCCACTCAGTAACTTGAGAGCCCTGGTCACTCAGATGCAGCTGCTCAGGGATGAAGCTTGTTGGCACTTGAGTATAATTTTGTGCATCTGAGCTGCTTGAGGTAAACCCATTATAATTACAATTCATTGTATAGTTAAATTATGTTTATATCTTTGAGATCTTTCATTGAACCAGCTAGGAGATGAAGAAGCTCAGCAAATCCTTTGAGCAGTGGCTCAATTACTACAGCTCAGCAGTTCATTACTTCAAAGGAGCTCTCAGCAGGCAGGAGGAACTCAATGTCCTTCAGGGCTTGGACATCTCAGACATCCTGGTGCCTTTGCCCAAAGAAAGATGGAGAAAGGGTTTTGTTTTTTTTTCACCCCCAAAAGTTGGTGCTCACAATAGAGTACCATCCAAACAATTATATTATTGAGTAACAAAGCCACTCATGAGGTACCCCCTTGAAAAATTGTCTGGGTGCTGTTTTTTAATAAGGGTTTAATAAGGCATCTAATTATTTGGGAAACCTTGCATTTTAAAGTTTTAACACAACTATGGCTTTCTAAAGTGAAAGGACCAGCTTTACCCAAAGAAAGGTGGAGAAATGGTTTTGTTTTTTTTTACTCCCAAAAGTTGGTGCTCACAATAGAGTACCATCCAGACAATTATATTATTGAGTAACTGGGCCACTCATGAGGTATCCCTTTGAAAAATTGTCTGGATGCTGTTTTTAATAAGGGTTTAATAAGGCATCTAATTATTTGGGAAACCTTGCATTTTAAAGCTTTAAGACAAATATAGCTTTCTGAAGTAAAGGCACCAGCTTTACCCAAAGAAAGGTGGAGACAGGGTTTTGTTTTTTTTTCACTCCCACAAGTTGGTGCTCACAATAGAGTACCATCCAAACAATTATATTATTGAGTAGCTGAGCCAATCATGAGGTATCCCCTTGAAAAATTGTCTGGGTGCTGTTTTTTAATAAGGGTTTAATAAGGCATCTAATTATTTGGGAAACCTTGAACACAAATATGGCTTTCTAAAGTGAAAGGACCAGCTTTACCCAAAGAAAGATGGAGAAAGGGTTTTGTTTTTTATCACTCCAAAAAGTTGGTGCTCACAATAGAGTACCATCCAAACAATTATATTATTGAGTAACTGAGCCACTCATGAGGTACCCCCTTGAAAAATTGTCTGAGTGCTGTTTTTTAATAAGGATTTAATAAGGCATCTAATTATTTGGGAAACCTTGCATTTTAAATATTGCTCCCGCAAAAGACGCTAAAACGCAAAAATGCTGTAATTTACACCATTTTGTGAGTTTCGAAAAGCTAAAAATCGTCCGAAACATGTGTCAAAACGGCACTTCTTTCCGATTTTAGGTACCCTCAAAACGAAAGGGGGGGGGAATGCTCTTGGAGACGCTTATGAGCGACCCGGATTCCTTCCAAAAAACTCTCCCCCACCAAAGTGAAGGATTGTTGATGTTTTTCGGGGCCTGGCGTCGGAGGGTCGGCGGCTTGGGGCGCGCCTCACCATAGAGCTCTAGTCGCTCTGGGACGCTCGTAGCGCATTTGTCAGCGCACTCGTGTGGAAACGGCTGAGCCGAATTTTAGAGATCCGGATCGCTTGACCCTCGATGTCATCGCAGGGTGGGCTGAAAGCTATTGAATGAGGACCTGCTGCTTCAGAAATATATCCCTTATGCTTTTTTGAACATATTCATGGAATCATGGAACTGGGTCTCTTCCTTGTAGCAAGTGGGGAACGCTTGTTCCCGAAAACTCCTGCGAAGGGCTTTTCCTAAAGAATTGCTGCCAATTTCAACTTTCCACTTCGTGTAAAAGCGCCTCTGTGTAAAGACTTCTCTGTGTAAAAGCTTCTGTGTGTAAAAGCTTCTGCGTGTAAAGCTTCTCTGTGTAAAGACTTCTCTGTGTGAAAGCTTTTATGTGTAAAAGCTTCTGCGTGTGAAAGCTTCTCTGTGTAGAGATTTCTCTGTGTAAAAACTTCTGTGTGTGAAAGCTTCCGCGTGTAAAAGCTCTCTCTGTAAGGACTTCTTTGTGTAAAAGTTTCTGTCTGTAAACGCGCCTGTGTATTAAAGCTCTCTGTGCAAAGACTTCTTTGTGGAACAGCGTTTGTGTGTAACAGCTTCTGTGTGTAAAAGCTCCTCTGTGTAAACGCGTTTGTGTGCAAAATCTCCTTAGTGTAAAGACTTCCCTGTGTAAAAGCCTCTGTGTGTAAGACGTCTGTGTCTAAGAACCGCTCTGTGTAAAGACTTCTCTGTGAAAAAGACCCTGTGTGTGCAAAAGCTTCTGTGTGTAAACGCTGCTGTGTGTAAAAGCTACTCACCAGCAGCATTCAGCATCATATTTTCTTGTGTGCTATCTTCTCGTCTCCTCCCTCCAGCTTTCTTTCGGGCCACACTGTCGTCTAGTTTCAATCTGTAACTGCGTTTCTTGTTGAAGAATACCAGGAACATGTGAAAGCATCGCTCGTTTAAAAACTGAACATCAACAGTGCCCAAAATGCTGTAATTTACAGTTTTTTGCACTGTCAGATGCCAAGAACCCGCGTAAATACCACAGTTTTAGTCCCCGAAGGTGGATAAAACACTGCTATTTACAGGGTTTCGTTCACGTCACTACTAGTATCTTCGATTTTTGGGAAAATGCGTAAATACCAGCATTTTTTGATATCCTTCGTACTAGCTAAATTAAACCAGGTGGACACTGAGTTAGGTTTAATTTTTTTGGTTTAATTAAAAAATTCTTACGAAAACAGGGGGTCTACCCACCTCCTTAAGATCCTGAAGAAAGTTGAGTTGGTTTAATTTTGAGATGTGACCCACCCCATGGTTTAATTTCAGCTGTTTTAGCTCGCCTCGGGATACTGCAGCCATGGTTCCTGACACGTGTCCTAGCACAGCTCCGTGAAGACGATCCGGCGTGGACAGCAAGGTTCTTGCACAGTTGGGAACAGCATTGCTGCAGCCCAAATGCTCCATCTCAAGCAGAGCAAGTCCATGGGAAAGGCGCTGCGGGACCATGGTAAATTGTTTCTATCTGTTTCGGGCCCCTTGCGTGATCCCAGATCAGGTCAGAATAATTAATCAAGGGGTGGGTGAGTCCATACGTACTGAACTACTGAACATTTATTTATCAGGAAACCTTTGGCACCATAATATTCATGGGATTTATGGCCACCAGAATAATTAAACAAGGGGTGGGTGAGTCCACATGTACTGGGCATTCAGGATCAGTTCTTCCATGGCATTGATGGTCACCAGAATAATTAAACAAGGGGCGGATAAGTGCACATGTTCTTGGTATTCATAAAGATTTATGTATTGGGATACCTTTGGTGTTATCATGATTCATTGTTTTTTCTTGAATTTTCATCTTTGGTCATCACAAAGGAAGGAACCTGATGGAATCTCATTGGAGTGCAAGTTGATCATGGTGGAAAGAGATTGGTGAGATACAGGTGTCAAAATAATTCCAAAGTAGCAAGTCCAATTACTTCACTTCGAATGATCCCCACCATGGCATGTATACATTCTCTTACTGGCAAATCTGATGGCATTCTATCTGACATATCTTCTGGCATTCTATCTGGCATTCTATCTGGCAAATCTTCTGGCATTCTATCTGGCATATCTTCTGGCACTCTATCTGACATATCTTCTGGCATTCTATCTGGCATATCTTCTGGCATATGTTCTGGCATATCTTCTGGCATATGTTCTGGCATATCTTCTGGCATATCTTCTGGCATTCTATCTGGCGAATCTTCTGGCATTCTATCTGACATATCTTCTGGCATTCATCTGTTCAAACTGATCGCTTCAAACTTTGCCACCTGCAAAGTAAGAAGTGGCATTGCCCCGGTCACTCTACTTGTCTGACATTCTTTCTAACTTTCTTCTGCACATTCTTTGTCCCATATCTTCCTACATGAGGTCCGGCAGGGAACACTTGGCGTGGATACTCGCGGTTGAGGTCCGGCAGGGAACAATGGGCGTGGATGGTCGTGGTTGAGGTCCGGCAGGGAACACTGGGCGGGGATGGTCGTGGTTGAGGTCCGGCAGGGAACACTGGGCGTGGATGGTCGTGGTTGAGGTCCGACAGAGAACACTGTGCGTCGAGGGTCGCGGTTGAGCAGGAGGAGGAGGAGAGGAGAGGAGGAGAGGAGCAGGCAACTGACGTAAAATCTAACAACCCTCACCTGGCAGGTGGGGAATGAGATTCCATCAGGTTCCTTCCTTTGTGATGACCAAAAATGAAACTTCAAGAAAAAACGATGAATTATGATAACACCAAAGGTATCCCAATACATGAATCTTTTTGAATGCCAAGAACATGTGGACTTATCCACCCCTTGTTTAATTATTCTGGTGACCATCAATGCCATGGATATTGTATGATATTATGGTGTTGGGGGTGCCCCAATGGAAGAACTGATCCTGAATGCCCAGTACATGTGGACTCACCCACCCCTTGTTTAATTATTCTGGTGACCATAAATCCCATGAATATTATGGTGCCAAAGGTGTCCTGATGAATGAATGTTCAGTACGTATGGACTCACCCACCCCTTGATTAATTATTCTGACCTGATCTGGGATCACGCAAGCGGCCCGAAACAGATAGAAACAGTTTACCATGGTCCCGCAGCGCCTTTCCCATGGACTTGCTCTGCTTGAGATGGAGCATTTGGGCTGCAGCAATGCTGTTCCCAACTGTGCAAGAACCTTGCTGTCTACGCCGGATCGTCTTCACGGAGCTGTGCTAGGACACGTGTCAGGAACCATGGCTGCAGTATCCCGAGGCGGAACACGAGGCAGCACAATGAGCTAAAACAGCTGAAATTAAACCATGGGGTTTAATTTTGAGAAAATTGAGTTGGTCCACGCACCTGGGGGGAAAAATGGTGGGCGCAACTGTTTTTACACCAAGTCTCACTGACATGTGTAGAACCAGGTGGTTTAATATTTGGTCTTGGCAAAACAAAATCAACCCAATGATCCTGTAAAATTAAACCAGGTACTGCCGAGTAGCTTGTTTAATTTTTGGCTGGGGGATGCTGGGTGGGACCTTAACTGGATTTTTCTGGATTAATTTCTTATGTTAAAAATAAACGGAGGTTATGTTTGACTGAAGAATTTTGGAAAAATTACTTTACTTCGTGTGATCCCCACCATGACATTTATACATGTTCTTACTGGCACATCTTCTGGCATTCTATCTGACATATCTTCTGACATTCTATTTGGCATTCTATCTGGCATATCTTCTGGCATATATTCTGGCATATCTTCTGGCATATCTTCTGGCATTCTATCTGGCAAATCTTCTGGCATTCTATCTGGCATATCTTCTGGCACTCTATCTGACATATCTTCTGGCATTCAATCTGGCATTCTATCTGGCATATCTTCTGGCAAATATTCTGACATATCTTCTGGCATTCTATCTGACATATCTTCTGGCATATATTCTGACATATCTTCTGGCATATCTTCTGGCATATCTTCTGGCATATCTTCTGACATATCTATCTGGCATATCTTCTGACATATCTATCTGGCATATCTTCTGGCATATTTTCTGGCATTCTATCTGGCAAATCTTCTGGCATTCTATCTGGCATTCTATCTGGCATATCTTGTGGCATATTATCTGGCATTCTATCTGGCATATCTTCTGGCATATCTTCTGACATTCTTTCTGACATTCTTTCTAACTTTCTTCTGCACATTCTTTGTCCCATATCTTCCTACATGAGGTCCGGCAGGGAACACTTGGCGTGGATACTCGCGATTGAGGTCCGGCAGGGAACACTGGGCGTGGATGGTCGTGGTTGAGGTCCGGCAGGGAACACTGGGCGAGGATGGTCGTGGTTGAGGTCCGGCAGGGAACATTGGGCGTGGATGGTCGTGGTTGAGGTCCGGCAGGGAACACTGGGCGTGGATGATCGTGGTTGAGGTCCGGCAGAGAACACTGTGGATCGCGGGTCGCAGTTGAGCAAGGACGACGAGGACGACGAGGACGACGAGGACGACGAGGACGACGAGGAGGACGAGGAGGAGGAGGAGAGGAGGACGAGGCAGGAGGAGGCGGAGGAGGAGGAGGAGAAGGAGGAGGAGAAGGAGGAGAAGGAGGAGGAGGAGGCAACTGACATAAAATCTAACAACCCTCACCTGGCAGGTGGGGAACCATACTGCAGGGGACCCCGTTTAATTAAAAAAAATAAACCAGGGTCCCACCCCCCCCACCAATTACCGATAGGGATATATTTTTTGCGTTCAGCAAGGCCAAGAATCGGTTCAAAAAGTGCCAAAAATGCTGTAATTTTGCAGGTGTTTGGTACCGTCACGGGGAAAAAGCTGCGTAAATACCAGCGTTTCGGCATCCAAAAGTGGCCAAGACACCGCTATTTACAGTGTTTCGTGCTTTCCAGGTTTTCTTGAAATTGCAAAAACCGTGTAAATACGAGCACTTTTTGCGATCAACCCGCCAAAAATGTTGTAATTTACAATGTTCTTTTGCTTTGCTTTCAAAAACGCTGGTAATTGCAGTGTTTTGTGCATCTCTGGTCTAAAAAGTTTTGGTATTTACAGCATTTTCTGCATTTTTGCATTGCTCCCGCAAAGGCGCTAAAACGCAAAAATGCTGTAATTTACAGCTTTTTGTGAATTTCGAAAAGCTAAAAATCGTCCGAAACATGTGTCAAAACGGCACTTTTTCCGATTTTAGGTACCCTCAAAACAAGGGGGGGAATGCTCTTGGAGACGCCTATGAGCGACCCGGATTCCGACAGTGATAGCATTGACCGTTAGATGTGAATACGGTGGTCATTCAAAAGAAGGAAAAACATGTCAATGTGGTATCTAGGACGTATACTAAGCTTAACAATGTTTGAAGTAAGTGTTGTTTGAAGTGAGTGTCTCAGTCGATGCTTGCAGGCTGGCTGGTTGCTTGGGCTGCTGCTGTTAATGGCGTATGTTTCACTTGCAAATGAGTTTTGGCAAACGCTGGCACCGCACAGGCTTCAAATGCAGCTGCCAGGCTCGGAGAATGCGTGCCTCGCAGAGCCTTACCCCCATGGCCCTGAAGGCCGGACCAGGTGCTCCGCTGGGAGGCTCCAGCCTAACGTCACTTTCTGAACGGAGGAGGCATTAGCTTGAAATGCAGCTGCCAAGCTCGGAAAATGCGTGCCTCGCAGAGCCTTACCCCCATGGCCCTGAAGGCCGGACCATGCAGGTGCTCCGCTGGGAGGCTCCAGCCTAACGTCACTTTCTGAACGGAGGAGGCATTAGCTTGAAATGCAGCTGCCAAGCTCGGAAAATGCGTGCCTCGCAGAGCCTTACCCCCATGGCCCTGAAGGGCGGACCAGGTGCTCCCCTGGAAAGCCCCAGCGCCTAACGTCGCTTTCTGAACGGAGAGAAATTGTCTTCAAATCTACTTGCCAGGCTCGGGCGCATGTGCCCGTGCAAGTGACAAGCTTACCCGTGCAAGTGTGGATTGATGGCTTCATGGACGTTGCCCCTTGCGTCGTTCCCATCTTCTCTGACGCGCTCCCCCTGCTGTCGACTGGGGTAATTTCATTGTCGATGTTTTTCATTGATGCGTTGTTTTATGATTTTGATCATCGTTTTTCCCCACCTGCCAGGTGAGGGTTGTTAGATTTTATGTCAGTTGCCTCCTCCTCCTCCTCCTTCTCCTCCTCCTCCTCCTCCGCCTCCTCCTCCTCCTCGTCCTCCTTGTCATCCTTGTCGTCCTTATCGTCCTCGTCGTCCTCGTCGTCCTCGTCGTCCTTGCTCAACTGCGACCCGCGATCCACAGTGTTCTCTGCCGGGCCTCAACCACGACCACCCACGCCCAGTGTTCCCTGCCGGACCTCAACCACGACCATCCACGCCCAGTGTTCCCTGCCGGACCTCAACCGCGAGTATCCATGCCAAGTGTTCCCTGCCGGACCTCAACCACGACCATCCGCGCCCAGTGTTCCCTGCCGGACCTCAACCGCGAGTATCCACGCCAAGTGTTCCCTGCCAGACCTCATGTAGGAAGATAAAATATCAGATAGAGTGCCAGAAGATTTGCCAGGTAGAATGCCAGAAAATATGCCAGAAGATATGCCAGATAGATATGCCAGAAGATATGTCAGAATATATGCCAGATAGAATGCCAGATAGAATGCCAAATAGAATGTCAGAAGATATGTCAGATAGAATGCCAGAAGATATGCCAGAAGATATGCCAGATAGAATGCCAAATAGAATGTCAGAAGATATGTCAGATGGAATGCCAAATAGAATGTCAGAAGATATGTCAGATAGAATGCCAGAAGATATGCCAGAAGATATGCCAGAAGATATGCCAGATAGAATGCCAAATAGAATGTCAGAAGATATGTCAGATAGAATGCCAGAAGATGTGCCAGTAAGAACATGTATAAATGTCATGGTGGGGATCACACGAAGTAAAGTAATTTAGAATCGAAAGATGTAAACACATGTAAATACCGCACCACCTTTAGCTTGACTTGTGGTGCCTTGGATTTCGCCATTTTCCTGCTGTCACTAGTAATGTTTGTTTCAAGTATTGACTCTCATATTGTATATATTGTGAATCTGCTAGCAGATCCCCTTCTCTTGTCTTGTGCTTGAACTTCCTCAAGTTTGTCCTCATTCTTTTGTCGGGATGCCAAGATGGAAGGGGTCAGTGGCAGCAAAGATAGCACAGGAATCCTGTTTCCAGTTTATTTTTCTCGTTAGGAAATGCCGTACCTCTATGTACAAGGACCGCTGTGAAGTGGAACTCGCATTTCAAAACCCTACGAAGTGCAGCTATTGTTGCTAGTGTTGGAAGATGGAAGAGTGACAAACACGAGGTTCAGTGCATTTTATGCGTTTTTGTTCCTTTGAGTTCTTTGCTTCTCAAGGATTTCCAATTGTGCCATTCTGAGAGCGGGTGCGAAGACATCCTTGTTGTATAGCATACTCCTGCAAAGATGCTTTTGGCGCTCGGAGACCTTCTTCCTTGGCAATGGCCCCGCAAGCTCCTTCAATTCACCCAGACATTAACCGTCAATCATGAACATGGCATTTGGCTGGTTCGAACTTCTACTCCGGTGGCTCTGGTCGGCTTGGAGTGCCACCTTGCGGTGCTAATCGATGGCTTTGTGTATGAGATCGGCCTGCCCGCAGATAGAGACAGGACCGAAATTTTGTTTTTGAAAAGTGGCAAGTGGGAAGTGAGCTGGCACACTCCATATGGTTTCTGCGATTATAAGGGATGGGTGCGCGTGTACGGAAATCCCCGAGTTCTGAAGACAAGGGACGAACTCGTTGCTTATGCGAAAAGTCTTGAAGGCAAGGACTACGATTTCCTGGATATGAACTGCCAAGACTTTTGCATCCTTATGATTGCCTTTGCCTGTGACAAGAAGGTCAAAATAGGGACACCGGAATTCGATGATTTGCGGCGAGACACCTTGGTCAATACCTTTGGTCTTGGTTTCACTTGGCGTCCAAGCCGTGGGATGGCATATCCTGAACCTCATGCTGATTTTTTGAATGCTACATTTTTTGAGGATCAGGTCCCTTTTGGGCCTGAAACTGACCATGAGTATCAGCCTGACACCCGCGCTGAGAGCAGCTATCAAGGAAATCCTTGATCAACTGTTGCCAAATTTAAGATATCCCAGATATTATGCAAAGAGCACAGATTGTCATAGAATTCCCGCAGGGACGTGCGTTGTCTCTTCCAGAACCTAGAGTCGAGGGCTCAACATTGCACAGACCACTGCGCTGAGAGGCTGCAAAAGGCAATGTCTTTGCGTGCTCCAAAGACCCATCCGAGTGTTTCATTTCCCTTGATCTGTCACTTTCTACCCGACGACCCATTGCCTCATGACATCATGACATCTTGCCCAATCGAGGTTATGAAGCCATGATTGAGCCGACCTTTGCAAAGGTGCATCTCAGCGACGTTCAAAACCTATATAAAATTCTTGTGAACACTTTAACCGGCGCCTTGAAGGAAATAACCTTTCCACCCTTGTCCCTTGAGTTGAGAACGTCACCATTCTTTTTGGTAGGATCAATCAATCCAATCCTTGGGAAGCATTATTCGGTCATACATGTCCCAAAAACCATCTATTGACAGGAACAATCCGGGAATAGACAAAGGTCACTGAAATACTCATGGATGAAGCACGGAATACAAAGTGATTACTTCACAATATCTCAACGAAACAAATCATGAATTGATCACCACCCATCCGTAAAACCGCGACAGCAACAACAAATCCTCTCCTCATCCAATCCAAACATCAACAGAGAAGGTTCGGGGCAAACATGTCCCAAAATCCCGTCACAAATCTTCAAGGCCAAGGATTACACATAGAACATAGAGACTGTAACAACCAATATACAACAGGATTTTGACCGCCCATGTTTGGGTTGTCTGTGGGGGGTGCCACATTTTACCATGAATGAATCACCTGGCAGCAAAGTGGGCTAATGTGCAAATTTGTTGTTTCTGCATTTTGGCTCGTGATATGTCATTGTTGGTAAAGCGCTCCAATCTTTTGCTGAATAAGGTTGCTCTTTGCTATTTCTTTTGGTTGTACTCTGCTTTAGCGAGGGTTGATATACATTTGACTTTTTTTTCTCACAGTAACAACCATCAAACACCGACCCTGGTAAATAGTAAACCTAATGATAAACCATCCCAGATTCGGGTTTATGAGCAATTAGGCAACTTATACCCCTATCATACCCCTATTGCAACTCGGATGATGTTGGTTGATTATTGGGAAGGTCTATGAGTTCATGGCATTAATGGGGTTTACCACATGACGGTTGCTGTGAGCAACTGAGCCTGACATCCGCGGTCTACCTGGAAGGTTTTTGCCTCACTTGCTGAGATTTGATGGGGACCATGAGGCGCCGAAAGGGAACAAACTTGGTGGAAGTTCGCGTAGAAAAAATAGTGCATATGGGTTTGTCTGAAAATGGGGTACTGTATCCCATAGTTTAATATTAATAGGGAAAATGAATGAACATTATAATTGACTATGGGATTTTTGGGAGTGCAATATTTTCAAACAAACCCATATTGTTTGGGGATGTTTTGGGTAATTAACGTGACTCGCGCGACAGTTTCAAACTGAATTAGATGAAACATTGATGGTATTTGATTTTGATGATATTTTTTCCTGACAAGTTGTTTTTTCTTTATATTTTTTTTGAAGGGACCCTTCATAGACTGCCCAGCAATTTTTTGGGAGGTTATGCGCACATATGTAAAGGCAGCAAAACATGGGTTGCGTGCTGAAAAAAATGACCCACCCAAGGTCAACAGGGTGACCTGTAAATAGAGGTTTTGATGGGAAAAGCATCTATAAATGGTGGAATTTCTATTGCCATGTTTGATTAACGGCAGTTAATCCAGTTCTTGTTGGTCTTGTACAAGTTCAATCCTCTATTATCCCCAATTTTTGGTTGGTCGAATCCCCATTCCTTGCTTGGCCACTTAATTAGGTCCTATCATACCGATTGGTTATCTAGACCATCCTATTTCCATAGATACCAGATTATCCCATAGGTGAAATGCCAGTTCATCCAGTCATAAACCAACTTCCCTATCGTTTGGAGACCCCTTGCTCTACCTATGGGACCATGGTTCAGGTGGTGAGTGTGGAAGCGGACCCACACCTGTCGGACGTAGGCTGGGCCGGGGCAGACCGGCTGACCTGGCCGGGGCTGGGAGAAATTTTTGCGGTGCAAAAACCATGGATCCCCTCCGATGTCATCAAGCATGGCTGGCTCAGAAATCCCCTATAGATGTTTTTTTGGGGCAAAAATATGGAAAATCATCTATAATTGGAGGATTTTCCATTGCCATGCTTGAATACCGGAAGGTCATGTTGGGAACATGTTGGGCATACATGGATAGAATAATGAACATGAACAGGGATCCTCTAGGCTAATCATGGATGATAGAGTGATGGATGAGAATGGGGTGATTTGATTGACCAAGAAACACAAGGGGTCTTAAGCAGCAAAGGGCGAAAAGCCACGGAGCATGATGATACAACCAAGAATTCTGGAGAATCGCGTAAATGGTCAAAACCTCCCCAAGACGTCAACCATAAATGATGGTCAATGGGGCAATCACAACCAAAATGGGCAACCCTTTCAGGTTGAAAGGTTTGTGAATTATTCTGATTTGCAACGAAGAATCCCTTTTGTTACTTTGTTATGGGCCCTCAGAACTGAAACGGTCCGAGATGGTACTTTGGATGTTCCCTGACTGAGAATCCAAAGGGTTGTTGTGTTAGAATATCCATGATATCCAGGTTGCAGGGTTCATATCATGCTTCCTAAGCAAGTAGCTTTAGGGTCTGGGACAGGAATGACATGGAATGACTATCATCATGGGGTAGACAACATGTCCCAAGTGGCACAGTCCAAATTTCTAGATCCTTGTCGTTAGCTTTTTGCTTCAAAATTGGTTTCATTCGCTCCTTGATAGGTATTTGTTGCCTCCTAACAACTCTGAACCAGTTTGTTTGACAGATTCTTGTTGTCCAGCTTTTGTCAACTTTTTGTCTGTCTTTTCGTTTTGTTTTTAGTGCTAATTCGTGCTTTGTTCTTCATTTGCGTTTGTCCGAAAATGAAGCATACCCTAAATACTGTAGCCATTGCATAAATTTAATGAAGAATTTGATGATTCATGATGGATTTGGATGGATTTGGATTATACATGATTATACTGCGTTCTTTTTTCTCCGACATTAGAAACCTTTGGTCATGCACATCCAGGCCGGGACAAGGCTGACCAACGTCCTGCTTTGGTATCTTAATTGGGTTTTCCGGTTGCCATGGTCAAAGCATGAAAAAATATTCTCTTCGAGTGACTGACCCCCACCCTGACACCTTATTCTGACATAGTTTCTGACATAGCATCTGGAAGTACAAAATGGATAGGATATATATATATGTATATATATATGTATGTATGTATATATAGATGTATACATGTTATATGTATACATATATACATAAATACATTATATATATATAATTATATATATATACATAAATACATGATACTGGTATATATATATATATAGCATATATATATGTGCATATATATATATATATATACATACATATACATACATACATTACATTACATTACATTACATTACATTACATTACATTACAATACAATACGATACAATACAATACATACATACATACATACATACATACATACATACATACATACATACATACATACATACATACATACATACATACATACACACATACACACATACATACATACATACATACATACATACATACATACATACATACAGTACATACATACATACAGTACATACATACAGTACATACATACAGTACATATGTACATATAATATAAATATCTATTTTACATTATAATTCTATATGACATTCTTACGGCATTCTATCTGGCATCTATTCTGACATTCTCTCTGACATTGGCACTACCGGACCTCAAGCGCGAGCGCCAGATCTCAGTGGGCAGTGTGCCACGGTTGAGGTCCGGCAGTGCCCACTGAGATCTGGAGTTCACTGTTGGAGGAAGGAGGGAAGTAATTAATTCTGATAAAATCTCAAGAGCTTCACCTGGCAGGTGTGGAAATATTACCTGGGGAAGGGATGAGAATAGCCCAAATCATGGTTCACAATAGATGGAAATCCCACTCTCATGAATGGGATTCCCTTGAATTTTCCTATTTAATAGGTTGATGGCTAGTTGGGGGTTTGTTGACCGACCCTTCAAACATGGGTGGGTTATCATCCATGATCTACTCGAACGGATTATTTTTGCCCAACCACTAGAACAAGAATCCTTTTATGTCTACATATAAAATTTATACCATTGATATTGTTAATTAACTGGGTACAGTTTAAGAATACCATAGAATTGGGGGAATCCTTGCGAAACGCAGGCGCTCAACTGCTACGGCATGCGCTGGGGCAACGCCAGGTGGTAAGGCGCAGTTCTGGTGGGAATCCAACAACGGGATGAGAGGATCCCCCCGGAATCCCTTGGGGATTCAAGGAGAAATCCCCTATAAACAATGAGAAAATCTCTATGAAATCGCTTATGAACATTTTCGATCCTACTTTAAATGACGAACATTTTTGACACCACCAATCAATTGTGAATGGAGGTTTATAGCTGGGAAAAACAATCTATAACTGTGGGATTTTCCAGCAAACCATGACTACCAGAGGCTACATAAACGGTTCATTTCGGGGTATCCAATAATGTTGACCTGTAAATAACCAGGTCACTTTTTTGAAAACAACCTTTGTTTGGAAGATCATGTTTTATTCAGGTTTTGCAATAATCACTAGAAATCATTAACTCCCCTATGCCCAACCGTCAATCCACTTGTTTACCTTGTTTATCCCCAATCAACCCTCCCTCCACTTTTTTCTTTTTGACCCAAAACCAAGGGTTTGTCTAAAACAAGGACACCTGCAAATTTGCTGGTTCAACAACTTAATGACTCATATGCTTTCTTTCCATGACACTTGTATTTTTTGTGGCCTTGTATCCGTATCGTGTTAATATTCCCATGTAGTCCCATTACTATTGAGTCAATACATGTATATATTGTACTGTATATATTATACTAATCCGAGAACCTAGCATTAAACCCTGGTTAGGTTATTGGTCAATACGGGTTTGCCAGACTTGGGAATCAAGATATTGATGTGTTCACAATGGCAACCCATAAAACTATGACGGGTAATTCGTTGAACTATGATTATACCGTCTCTCTGCAGATATATATGTATATAGCTTGCAACACAATGATTTTAGTTGCAACAATATCCATATACTCAGATACTCCATTCATGGAAGATTTACCAACATTAATCCAAAAGATGATCCCGATGTTGGTTAATATTCCAGCACCATGGAGCATATGGGATAACCAACAATGGCCACTATTATATCATGGCCATTACAGGACTTACATTGGAGGTACCTACCTGTATAAGGCCCATGATTCAGGGCTAAATTTCAGGGAATATCACCCCAAAATATTTTCTGATATAGTACCTCCATTTTGGGATCCTGAATTTCCCAGGGATTATATGGCTACAAATCAAAATACCTCGGGTATGGATCAAAGCCACCTCAAAATAGCTCACACCCAAGGTGAGACACACATTTGCCTTGGTGAATTAATTACTGTTGATGAATGGGGGATATAAACCAACTTATGACTGGGCCTATGGGCCTCAATATGACTGGGCCTCAATTTGTAGATATATGTAGACGTTATTTGACTACAATTAGCACCCAGATCAAACATAATGGGACAGAGGTCTATGCCAGCATTATTATTCCGTTATTTAACACCCAGAATCCTCGGAAATGTTGTTTAAGGATTATGTACTCTCTTCTCCCTATTGCCCTATTACAAAAACTCCCCCAATTAATAGAAGTAGGAGTGAAAATTGTTTGTACACCCTATTAATAAAAATAGAACGAGACCCCTAAGTTTATTATTAGGGTCCCATCAACTTTCAAATCATGTTTTTTATTCTTTTTATAAGGGTTTCAATTTGATTATTAGGGGAAAGCTTCGAAATCCAATTTTTGGCAATATTCTAGAAGGATTTAAAAAAGGGATTTAATTGATTTTGAAGTCTTTTTTTTTAAGATAAGGTTTTTGTTTTATTATTACGGGAAAGCTTCGAAATCCAATTTTTGGCAATATTTTGAACGGATTTTAAGAGGGATTTAATTGATTTTGAAATCGATTTTTATTTTTTTGATTAAGGTTTATGTTTTATTATGAGGGGCACCCTAATACTAAATACCCCCTAATTATAAAATAGATCACCGTGTTTAGCATTTGGGAGGCATTTTAGTATTGGGAGCAGAGATTATTGGAATAGTTGACACACACACACATATATATATACATACGTGAATATTGGATTAGTTAACATATATACGTGATCATCATTAACCATTAGTGTAACATCCATGTTGTAGTATGAAAGGTCAATATTATCGGTACCAACATCCAACAATACTGGTTATACAGCCAGCCGCAATTAGACAACGTCATTAATTTTCCCCATAATTAATCATAATTAATCATTATATTATTAATCCCACAGTTAACCACAATGGGGAACTTTCTCCAATGGATTATTTTCCCATTAAAGCCTCCATTTAGTGCGTGGATTTCCCAGTTTGCCATGCTTGATGACACCGGAGGGCGCACAAAATGTCGAATCCATGTATTATCATATAATGGGATAGTGATAATCACTATACCATAGATGTACGATACAGTACCATATATTTAAGAGCAACTGTTTATTGGGATATAAAAGATGGATACGCAGACGAACTCCAAGATTCTTAGGGCCAGTGTGGCAACCTCTGATCCAACAAAACAAGGCATCTGTAGGACAAATCGATACACAATGGATCTTCCCACTCATTTTTGATTTACAACATTTTGTAACCTTTACCATGAAATCCAATGAAATCCCATGGTCTTCCCATGGTCTTCCCATTGAATCCCCATGGTATTCCCACCGCTGAAGTCCCCAGGCATTTGCCGCTGCTGCCCGGCGAGGAGACGACGCTGCCGGAGCTCCTGGAGACCTTGCGGGAGGCGAGAAACCCATGGAAAAACCACCATTTTTGGGGGAGATCTGGGAAAATTCCTATGGAACATCCTATGGTTTTTGGATGAATCATAGGGAAAAAAAAATGGATGAAGGATGGACTTCATGGAATTCATGGAAAAACTGGAAAATCCCATGGAAGATGATGGGTTTGCCATGGAAAAACATTGTGGACCTGAGAATTGGATTGAATATTGACAGGCAAAATTGGGATGAAAGGAACATTTCTCAGCGGGATTCAACAAAGATGATGGATATATCATTGAAGCGGGTTTCTTCTGGTGCAGGAATTCTCGGCATGTTTTTTTGTGGTTAAACGATGATGAATGAACTCGCCATGTTTTTTTCAGGCTGAACCCCTCTATCACTTTAATATCCCTTTATCCCTTTCATATCGTTTAATGCAGGTTAACCATGGTTAACCCAATCTTAAGCGCCAAATTTCAAAACTGCCACCTGGCAGGTGTACGAGCAGCCTGTCTTTGACCTGGTTCTGTTGGGAGGCACCACGCGATTCCCCAAGCTTTGAGGGTTAGTTCCCTGGAATTTCAGGGAACGGACTGTGGAGATTCACCAATGTTTGGCGCCGAAACGCAAAAGTCATTGAGATGCACAGGCAAGGCATCCAACAGTGCCAATCAACGTTGCCGTTTTCACATCCAGTTGTCCCTAGGAAATCAAGGCTGCAGTGTATCCAAAACCTTCCTTTCAACTCCAAGATTCTGATCATAAAATCCGAACGGACGGGCGACTTGGAAGAGGCTTGGTCTTGATTTTATAGAGGGACCCAACCTACATGTTTTTTTTTGATAAAATGGGTACCGGGTGCCATTTTGTGGAATGCGGGGGTTGATTTTGTAAGAAATTGATCTTTCCCAGGATACGATTGCTGATTCCCATACAGTAAATCACTGGTTGATTTGGGCAAACTAGCAGATTGTCAGAATATGTCAGAATTCTGACGATTGGACCACACCACAGCTGAAGATAGGTGCTGCTAGAAAAAATGGCTGTAGAGCTAGGGAGAAGCATCACTTTTTCCTTACAACATGTGGGTCAAGGTGACACTATCAATCATGTTTGATTTACTTAGATATTTGATATTTTAGTCCAATATCTTGGGTGAGTGTGTTTCGTGTTGGGCTAAATTTCCCATATGAATGTTCTGACAATATGTCCAGGGTTGACTTTAGATTGACGGAAATGCTTGAAAATCAGAGGATTGTACTTCCAAAATCCGGGGGCACGCCTCACTGAACTGCAAGGTGGATGTTTCAACTAACCAAAATGTGGGATAGTGTGGGTAGCATCAACTCGCAAGAAGCATGTTACAATATATGAAGGTTTCCATAAATGGAGGGACCCCTATCCCTGGATGGTTTATAAGGGAAAATCCATGAACATCCTATTAAATTGAATGATTTGGGGGTAGCCCCATTTATGGACACCATGATATATATATATATATATGTGATTATATATGTACATGTCATACTGCCAACTTTTTGGTTTTATGATTTTTGATGGAGCCATGCAACCCATCAAGAAACATCGAAATAGTGAAGTCCTTTCAATCGTTTTGACTCGGTGATGCATATCATGGAGGCTGCCAAGGACCCAAGGGTTTTCCCTCCAAGCAGGTTGATGGGTGGTTCCAAGTATATTCGACATCGCCTGGTTCAAGGAGTATGTAGGGGTCGAGTTCAAAATCTGATTGATGAACTTAGACGGTCGAGTTCTGGATTCGGCGGTACTTCTATTGTACCACCTCGATTCGACGAGAAACATTCAAAGCCTGATTCAGATGGTTGACCAATGTTGACCATGTTAACATTCACCATGTTATGATCATCCTGATTGGGGAAAGATCATCTTAGTCTTAATATCTTAATGTTGACGTTGATGTTTCCCCACTTCGAATGTCTCTAAATTATATCCCCAGAGAAACCCACTGCAGATGATTTTTGTCTCTGGAATCCTCTGGACATATATGAAATATTATAAGATATTATAAAAATTCTACAAGATTATAAGTATGGCTCGAAAGTTAAGCCCCATGGGACAGATTGGGACAGTATGTTTTCGGAACATTTCGGAACTCGAACTCTTCACCATCTCATTTTGGGGTAGTTTTTACCCATATCCACATCGGCTAATTTTGGTCGATTTTCCAGAGGGATCACGGATCAGCCTTGCCATGGGGCTACCTATTTGTACCGAACATCTTGATTTGCTCGAAATTTGACAGCAATCGAGGAAAGGGGAGCTGCATGGCGCACAGTTTCATCAATTTCCCAACCTGGATGGTTTTTTGAGGGGAGGGAAGGCGAAGCCTTATCCGAACAATGTAAGCGCTTATTCGTAGCACAGGTTTGTTTCTCCTGATGTTAAAGCACCATATTGAACTCCTGTCAGTTTCAGAAATCGCTGGCGAATGCAGCCTTGTCTGAAGTATTTTCACCAGGTCACAACACCTTTGTCATTAATGACAAAGTTGAGAAGAACCCAATGACGGCATGGTAGTGCACCTGAGAATCGTCTCGCTTGTGCCCCTGAGAATCGTCTCGCTTGTGCACCTGAGAATCTTCCACTTCTACCTCTACTTGCACCTCTCTTTCTACTTCCACTTCTACTTTCAGCTCTATTCCTACTTGTCCTTCTACTTCTTTTTCCACATCTATTTCTACTTCTCCTTCTACTTCCACTTCTACTTCTACGTCCACTTCTACATCTACTTTCACCTTTATTTCTACTTCCACTTCTACTTTCAGCTCTACTTCTACTTCTACATCTATTTCTACTTCTCCTTCTACTTCTCCATCCACTTCTACTCCTACATCTACTTCTACTTCTACTTCCACTTCTACTTCTACTTCTACTCCTACATCTACTTCTACTTCTACATCCATTTCTACATCTACTTATACTTCCACTTCTACTTCTACTTGTACTCCTACATCTACTTCTACTTCTACTCCTACTACTGCTTCTACTTCTACTTCTACTACTGCGTCCACTTCTACTTCTACTACTTCTACTTCTACAGCCACTTCTACTTACATTCCCACTTCTACTCCTACATCTACTTCTACTTCCACTTCTACTTCTACTCCTACATCTACTTCTACTTCTTCTACTGCTTCTACTTCTACTTTTACTTCTATTCCTACTTGTGCATTCTACTTCTACTTCTGAAGTCAAAAGGTGTCGTGGCTCTTCTTACATCAAGTGCAACAAGGTATAAACCCTAAAGGTGTCGTGGCTCTTCTGACATGAAGTGCAACAAGATACAAGATATAGACCCTAAAGGTACCGTGTCTCTTCTTACATCAAGTGAGACAAGATCTAAACCCTAAAGTTGTCGTGGCTCTTCTAGCATCAAGTGCAACAAGATATAAATCCTAAAGGTGTCGTGGCTCTTCTTGCATCAAGTGCAACAAGATAGAAACCGTAAAGGCGTCGTGGCTCTTCCTACATCAAGTGCAACAAGATGTAAACCCTAAAGGTGTCGTGGCTCTTCTTACATCATGTGCAACAAGATATAGACCCTAAAGGTGTCGTGGCTCTTCTTACATCATGTGCAACAAGATATAAGCCTAAAGGTGTCGTGGCTCTTCTTACATCAAGTGCAACAAGATATAAACCCTAAAGGTGTCGTGGCTCTCCTTACATCAAGTGCAACAAGATATAAACCCTAAAGGTGTCGTGGCTCTTCTTACATCAAGTGCAACAAGATAAAAACCCTAAAGGTGCCGTGGCTCTTCGTTTGCAATGCGTGATAGCGTAATTTGCTGGTAATTTACGTATAGAATGGAGACCCAGGTGTGTAAGTAAGTGATTTTCCAGGTGCGTAAGTGGGTGAATTTCCCAGGTGCGTAAGTGAGTGAATTTCCAGGTGCGCAAGTGAGTGTAGTGCCCCCAAGGACCCCGCCCCCGCAAATTTCCGATCCAAGTTCATTCGCACGTGCATGAGTTGCGGACATTCGTCACTGGTTGCAGCATGACACAAGATGACACAAGGCCCAGACCAGGAGGTGTGTTGCGAGCTGCGCATAGCTGCGCATAGCTGCGCTCTGCGGTCAGCGGCAACAGCTTCGGCCAGGCAGTGATGGGGCAAGCTGCGCCGCCCAGGCGCAGGACAGCTTGAAAGGCCAGAATGGCTACTGTGAACACGCTGATTTTGGTGGATTTACCAGAAACGCGCGAGAACTCCACTAGCCCCACTCAATTAGGAGGTGAACGGCGTTGAACTTACCTCAGTTTTAGTCAAGATGCCGCATCATAAGTTTTTCATATGTCATAGTTCGTCAAAAATCAAGCCTATAAAGCCTATGGGTTAACTTGTTTTGCCCGACCAAATATCCACCCATGTCGAGAACATGGGTAGCATCTTCCTATGTGGATAGAAAACAATAGACAACATAGATTAGAATCATTAATCCACCAAACACCGCAGCCCCAGTTGGATATAGTTGATTATATAATTATATATTCTAATACATCCACATTTCTTGATCGTCCAGTTGGTTGGTTAATTGGTCACATATTCCATATTGTTCCCTTATAAACAACATTTTTAATATCCCATGCAACCATCATTTTTGAAGGGTTAAACCACGGTTCTTCCGATGGTTTCTCCATAGGACCTCGTGACCGCGCGTGTGCTACGGAGTGATGGGCTGGTGCGACCTCCCGGCCGTGGGGGGCGGCGGTTGCAAAGTGACATTTTACCAGCGGAAAACGGGGGTCTAATGAAATCGAAGCAGCTGCATTAAAAAACGTATCAAAAGGGTTTCAACTCAACAAACAAATTGGTTTCACTGTGTTTCACTGGTTCCACCAACAGAAAATGTCGTTGAACCAGCAAAAAGTTCGGGTCCAATGAAATGAATGAAACGGAGCGTAGCCAGCAAACATGGGACTCCGGTCATAGAATTTAAAGAAACAACAAATTAAGCAGGGGAGGTTCAACTGGGGAAACCTTGGTGAACATGTGTTTTATGGTTTTTTCTCCTAGCATGGAGGTGTTTTTTTGAATATGTGGTACATATAGCATGTCTACCATTGGATTTTGCAAAGGGTTCTTGAGGTTATCCACATTAGGTCACAGCCCACCAACAAACACAAACACCCGTGGATTTATGGCCATTGTTTTCAAAGTCGAAATCTTTGTTTACCATTTGTTTCTCTGTGAAGGTAGAATTTACAGCTAAATTTCCCACCATCTAAGCCACCATGGAATCATGAACCCGGAAAACATTTTAGTGGGTTACTTGAATATCATGCCCAGCTAAAAACTCCCAAATTCATTAAATATCATTCACCAAACTAGCAAAAACCCTGAAAATCACCAATTAAAGAACATGTGTTTCAAACTGCAAATCATGCCAGGATCAATGTCAGTTCGGGTCGTTGGCAACGAATCCACAATAAGCTATCAGCCAATATGCTATTTAATCTTGAATCACCCCCTTTCGAATCACACTTAAACATTTTGAATCCATTTCAGCCCTCATTAGATCCCCAATTTGTGAGTTTTAACATGTTTTAACCACCATTACTAACACTGTTTTTACATGCTTTAACAATTTCCAATTCTAAACGGTACAGCCATTGCTAACCATGTCTATTCCATATTCACAGTGTTAACCAAAGTTTTCCAGTGGCTTTTCCGTAGCCGTCCGTAGCTTCTCGAGGTTCTGGCCATTTTGGAAGATGCTCAGAGGTGCGAGCGATGTTGAGGTCATTGCACGACAAATTGAAATGTGGTATAGTTACGGTGGTTTCGTGCAATATTTTCAAACGGTTTGGATAAGTCACAATATGTGTTTCGATCCTATTTTTCTGTTTAATGACTTGGATGATAAGGGGGGCATGCTTTAGCAGTCCGGTTGGCCTGTTTGTCCACTAACTTCTGTTTTGGACGCTTTTAGCCCTGGAACTATTTATAGTAGGGCCGGAACTATTTGTAGCGTATTTATGGAAATTATTGAAAAAATGAATGGGGATCAGTCCCAGCTGCAAACGTGAAGACCAAATGGCACACTAGTAGAGCCACACGAGATATTCATCAGCGCAATATTATCAGCCCATAGACCCACAAATCCATAGACGCAACAATAATGCATTCATACATCCAATCTGGCAGAAGAAGAGGATGCACCATGGGAAAGTCGTCATTCACCTGTTTGTTTTCCAATTGAGAGTGAAAATCTACCAGGTTGAAGGTTCGGATCTGTTCATGCACTGGGTTTACCCTCAAAGGTATACCGAAGCAGTGGAAGCCACTGGCGCTTTAACGGTTTTAGAATGAGGTTCAATGAGTGGATTCAATGTTCGCAAACACAGTACTCCTTACAAAACATGTTTGGGCCTCAGGTGGGTTTGAACAAGGTCTCTGAATATTTGGCATAGGCATCGCTTCGGGATACGTCGGGTGCATCGCTTCGGGCTACGCCTCATGCATCGCTTCGGGATACCTCAACATCATCATCATCATCATCATCATCATTATCATCATCATCATCATCATCCTCATCATCACCATCACCATCACCATCATCATCCTCATTATCATCATCATCATCACCATCACCATGATCACCATCATCATCACCATCATCATCACCATCATCATCACAATCATCATCATCATCATCGTCATCATCACGATCATCATCATCACCATCATCACCATCACCGTCGTCGTCCAGAATAGACATATTCAATCATTATCATCATCATGTTACCCATCATAAGGGGTCGGAGGGCGGGTACCCCATCATCATGTTGTCCACTCATGGTTGACCATCATGTTGACCACCAAGTGAGCATCATCATCATCATCATCATCATCATCATTATCCTCATCATCATCATCATCATCCTCATTATCATTATCATCATCAACATCAACACCATCATCATCATCATCATCATCTTCATCATCATCTTCATGATCATCCTTGTTATAAGCATTTTCTGCCTCCGAGTATTTTTCATCTTCATCTTCTTCATGTTCATGGTGAAGATAGCGTCAGGAGAAGATGTGATATCGTGAGATCATGTTGGTGTGCAGGTGCAAGAGAAGATCGGCTCATGGTGTAATGATGGAGTCAAGTAATGGCTGAGTCAAGTAATGATGTAGGTAGAATGACCCCCTCCCCCCAAACAAACCCTAAATGGCTGAGTCAAGGAATGATGTAAGTAGAATGACCCCTCCCCCCCAAGCAAACCCTAAATGGCTGAGTCGAGTAATGATGTGAGTAGAATGACCCCTCCCCCCCAACCAAACCCTAAATGGCTGAGTCAAGTAATGATGTAAGTAGAATGATCCCCGCCCAACCAAAACCTAAATGGCTGAGTCAAGTACTGATGTAAGTAGAATGACCCTCCCCTCCAACCAAACCCTAAATGCCTGAGTCAAGGAATGATGTAAGTAGAATGACCCCTCCCCCCCAACCAAACCTTAAATGGCTGAGTCAAGTAATGATGTAAGTCGAATGGCCCCTCCCCCCCAAGCAAACCCTAAATGGCTGAGTCAAGGAATGATGTAAGTAGAATGACCCCTCCCCCCCAAGCAAACCCTAAATGGCTGAGTCGAGTAATGATGTGAGTAGAATGACCCCTCCCCCCCAACCAAACCCTAAATGGCTGAGTCAAGTAATGATGTAAGTAGAATGATCCCCGCCCAACCAAAACCTAAATGGCTGAGTCAAGTACTGATGTAAGTAGAATGACCCTCCCCTCCAACCAAACCCTAAATGCCTGAGTCAAGGAATGATGTAAGTAGAATGACCCCTCCCCCCCAACCAAACCTTAAATGGCTGAGTCAAGTAATGATGTAAGTCGAATGGCCCCTCCCCCCCAAACAAACCCTAAATGGCTGAGTCAAGTAATGATGTAAGTAGAACGATCCCTCCCCCAACCAAACCCTAAATGGCTGAGTCAAGGAATGATGTAAGTAGAATGACCCCTCCCCCCAAACAAACCCTAAATGGCTGAGTCAAGTAATGATGTAAGTAGAATGACCCCTCCCCCCAACCAAACCCTAAATGGCTGAGTCAAGTAATGATCTAAGTAGAATGATCCCTCCCCCCAACCAAACCCTAAATGGCTGAGTCAACAAGTTCGCCACGCTGAACTTGTAAACAATCAAATGGTGGAACAGAACCATTCCGTTGATGACCAATACCATGAACCTCAAAGAAGCATGAAGAAACTTGACGTGTTCATATACTTTGATCTGAGGACCCGGCCCGCATCCGTGAAGAAAAAAAGGCCCACGGTGCCATTTTCGTCCCTTTGTGGAACTGATATTTCCCAATGAAACTGACTCAAAACATGTTCGAGATTTGCAACGCTCACCCCATGCATGGGATTCGGGCTTTGTGATGAAGGAACCGCCAGTTCGTTGCTGGGAAACCCCAAAATGATGCCAGATCAACCTGGCTTGGAGAATTGCAGGAACGGATGCGTCAGTCAGCGCGAGCTACGCTACAGGCGCACGATTTGGAACCAGAATCCAAAGATGGCTTGGAGGTGCTGGTGGTGTGTTCCAGCTTTTGTGGGAATGTGGAAATCTCTTTGTATGTGTGTTCAATCGCCAGGCCATTGCTGACTCCTTGGCGGAGCAGCAGACCCGGCAGACGACAAGCAGCAGCAGGGCAAGGGGCCGCACCAAAAAAAGCAGGTGGGAAAGACAGTGTCTGCAAGTGGGCATCCCAATTCATAGGCCAGAGGCCGAGTTCTAGGGTCGCCCAAAAACGATGAACACCGAACACCACAGCCAGTTTCTAGTCAGCTTTGGGGATCGCCAGCTGCTGCAAATTTTCTTTGGGATGCACATAGTTGACATAGCTACTACTACTGTAGCTGAAACGTGTTGAAACATGTTG
Organism: Cladocopium goreaui; assembly: GCA_947184155.2. Classification (NCBI taxonomy): domain Eukaryota; class Dinophyceae; order Suessiales; family Symbiodiniaceae; genus Cladocopium; species Cladocopium goreaui. The sequence continues at coordinate 126,293 of CAMXCT020002101.1, read as the reverse complement.
AAACCACCAACCAGATTCAAAACAGCGGTTGGCCCTTCTTTGTAGTTGAAAGTATTTTAGAACGGCACGTGTGTTTTCAGCAACAGGAGTGAACATGAAATGTACATGAATTGGGGCCCCATATTGGGGCTACTGGATTCAATATTTGGAGGATGCAGGAAGGGACCCCCAACTATGATAAATTTGTTTTTAAATAGATAGAGTGACTTTTGGATTGGTGGAGATTGATCTATAGTGAGGTGGGGTAACATAAGCCAACGCACACAACTACTTCTGAATAGATATATATCATCCATAAATCATAAATCCAATCATTAGCCTATGAGCCAATAGACACCGATCATCACTTGATGAAGTGCATCCACATGGATTTCTCTTCCATCCATGTTTTGTTGATCCTGTCTCCGTTGGAAGAGAAATCCCTATTTCCGTATCTTTTGAGTCGTTTTTCCTTGGTCAGAAGAAGACGGACTCACAAGACCTGGCAGGCGATGATTTCATCGTGGCCAGGTTTGGACGGTTTTTTGGCGCACTGCTGGGTGTTTTCTTGTTTGAAAGAAATCAACATATGTGGTGCACAAGATATACATGTATCCCGATAGTTCATGACAACCTGTCATGATTCATGTTATACATGAATTATCATGAATTATCCATTAAAACCTCAATTTAAATCATTTAGATTGGATCTTCCATTGCCACGTTTGAGTACGGCTAAATCCATTTAATCATTGAACTTGTTTTCCCGAAATTTTCAGACAAACTCAGCTGTTGTGCCTCGATTCCTCCAAGGACTTACAGGGCACTTTGCCCTTCAACGTATGCAAGGGTACCCAGAAATCGGTGTTTTTTTGAGATGCTTGTTGGTCGCGACAGATATGTTGGGTTCTAGATTTCGGATTTTGTCGGGTTGTTTTGAAAACTATGTGTGCATGCGGTGTTTGAAGGTATCCTTTCTCCCCCGTGTTTCAACATGCAATGCAAATAACAACCCAAATGGAAGACAGGCCCAAACCTAGCCAATTATCCACATTAAATGACTCCAGTCTTTCCAACAGCTGTCTCAATTTCACAGCATGGCCCCCAGTGCCAAACCAAGGTCCTTCGCGACAGCTCGATCCAAGGCCCTTAGGCATTGACCGCTTTCAAGGCAGTCTGCAGGGGTGCCAGAGACCCAGAGGTGTGGTCCAAAAGCACGAGGTAAAGAACTTGAGGCTGTAATTACCATTGATATCACAAAACTGGGAAAACACTGGACCTTGATGGACTTTGTACATTCTCTGTATATCCCAGCAATCTATGCCATGTTTTTATTGAAATGCACCCAGCATGGTCTGGCATGGGCTGCTCCTCTGACGATCCCAGGTGGCAGTGCCGAGGATCTAGTGCCAGCGCTGTTGAGACGGAATCCCCGTTTTCTGGGCATCGGAATTCAGTGGCATTTTTTCCAGCACCTCAAAGCAGTTTTTCTTATCACCGGTATCCTCCAGAATGGAATGACATGACATAACAAAACATGACCAGAAATGACATCGCAAACAATGCTCCTGCAAAGATGTGCAAAGATGTGCAAAGTATGTCTGGCGCCAATACGGTTGTTAAGCAGGTGTTACACTGTTACACTGGTGGGAAGGGCATACATTATGTAGGTGGATATACACAAACACATCTAACACTCTGGATAAGAAGGATGGTGGGAATGTTACAACTCAAGAAGTAGGTACAGATCTTGTTTATCATTGTTATCTTGCAGAGTCTTGTCAGCAGTCTCATTTCAATAGTTAGAGGGGGAGAGAGAGAGAGAGAGAGAGAGAGAGATAGAGAGAGAGAGAGAGTAAGCCAGAGAGACAGAGAAGTGTGTCAAGCTGTTGGCTATTAAGATCAGGCAACCTGTGTGGTGGCATAGCTATTCAAAGATAATGGTATGTTTGCTTCTTTAAAGCATCAATTAAAAAAATTGCCAAAATCCAAACATACACAATCTAGAGTCACCAAACCTGCACAGGCACCAAAAAAAAACAAAAAACCAAACCACTAGGTGCACCAAACCTGCACAGGCACCAAAAAAACCAAAAAAACACAGATTTCCAGGAACTATGGGTCCACTTCTGAGAAGTTACTGGAATTTTGTTTTTTTGTGTGTGTTTTTTTGGTGCATCTAGTGGTTTGTTTTTTTGGTTTTATTGGTGCTTGCCAATGTTTTGTGAAGTCAGAGTCACCAAACCTGCACAGGCACAAAAAAAAAAATAAACACTAGATGCACCAAACCTGCACAGGCACCAAAAAAAACAAAAAAAAACAAATTTCCAGGAACTATGGGTCCACTTCTGAGTAGTTGCTGGATTTTTTTTTGTTTTTTGGTGCCTGTCGATGTTTGGTGCATCTAGTGGTTTGTTTTTTTGTTTTTTTGGTGTCTGTCAATGTTTTGTGAAGTCAGAGTCACCAAGCCTGCACAGGCACCAAAAAAAAACAAAAAAACAAACCACTAGATGCACCAAACATCGACAGGCACCAAAAAACAAAAAAAAATCCAGCAACTACTCAGAAGTGGACCCATAGTTCCTGGAAATTTGTTTTTTTTTGTTTTTTTTGGTGCCTGTGCAGGTTTGGTGCATCTAGTGTTTATTTTTTTTTTTGTGCCTGTGCAGGTTTGGTGACTCTGACTTCACAAAACATTGGCAAGCACCAATAAAACCAAAAAAACAAACCACTAGATGCACCAAAAAAACACACACAAAAAAACAAAATTCCAGTAACTTCTCAGAAGTGGACCCATAGTTCCTGGAAATCTGTGTTTTTTTGGTTTTTTTGGTGCCTGTGCAGGTTTGGTGCACCTAGTGGTTTGGTTTTTTGTTTTTTTTTGGTGCCTGTGCAGGTTTGGTGACTCTAGATTGTGTATGTTTGGATTTTGGCAATTTTTTTAATTGATGCTTTAAAGAAGCAAACATACCATTATCTTTGAATAGCTATGCCACCACACAGGTTGCCTGATCTTAATAGCCAACAGCTTGACACACTTCTCTGTCTCTCTGGCTTACTCTCTCTCTCTCTCTATCTCTCTCTCTCTCTCTCTCTCTCTCTCCCCCTCTAACTATTGAAATGAGACTGCTGACAAGACTCTGCAAGATAACAATGATAAACAAGATCTGTACCTACTTCTTGAGTTGTAACATTCCCACCATCCTTCTTATCCAGAGTGTTAGATGTGTTTGTGTATATCCACCTACATAATGTATGCCCTTCCCACCAGTGTAACAGTGTAACACCTGCTTAACAACCGTATTGGCGCCAGACATACTTTGCACATCTTTGCACATCTTTGCAGGAGCATTGTTTGCGATGTCATTTCTGGTCATGTTTTGTTATGTCATGTCATTCCATTCTGGAGGATACCGGTGATAAGAAAAACTGCTTTGAGGTGCTGGAAAAAATGCCACTGAATTCCGATGCCCAGAAAACGGGGATTCCGTCTCAACAGCGCTGGCACTAGATCCTCGGCACTGCCACCTGGGATCGTCAGAGGAGCAGCCCATGCCAGACCATGCTGGGTGCATTTCAATAAAAACATGGCATAGATTGCTGGGATATACAGAGAATGTACAAAGTCCATCAAGGTCCAGTGTTTTCCCAGTTTTGTGATATCAATGGTAATTACAGCCTCAAGTTCTTTACCTCGTGCTTTTGGACCACACCTCTGGGTCTCTGGCACCCCTGCAGACTGCCTTGAAAGCGGTCAATGCCTAAGGGCCTTGGATCGAGCTGTCGCGAAGGACCTTGGTTTGGCACTGGGGGCCATGCTGTGAAATTGAGACAGCTGTTGGAAAGACTGGAGTCATTTAATGTGGATAATTGGCTAGGTTTGGGCCTGTCTTCCATTTGGGTTGTTATTTGCATTGCATGTTGAAACACGGGGGAGAAAGGATACCTTCAAACACCGCATGCACACATAGTTTTCAAAACAACCCGACAAAATCCGAAATCTAGAACCCAACATATCTGTCGCGACCAACAAGCATCTCAAAAAAACACCGATTTCTGGGTACCCTTGCATACGTTGAAGGGCAAAGTGCCCTGTAAGTCCTTGGAGGAATCGAGGCACAACAGCTGAGTTTGTCTGAAAATTTCGGGAAAACAAGTTCAATGATTAAATGGATTTAGCCGTACTCAAACGTGGCAATGGAAGATCCAATCTAAATGATTTAAATTGAGGTTTTAATGGATAATTCATGATAATTCATGTATAACATGAATCATGACAGGTTGTCATGAACTATCGGGATACATGTATATCTTGTGCACCACATATGTTGATTTCTTTCAAACAAGAAAACACCCAGCAGTGCGCCAAAAAACCGTCCAAACCTGGCCACGATGAAATCATCGCCTGCCAGGTCTTGTGAGTCCGTCTTCTTCTGACCAAGGAAAAACGACTCAAAAGATACGGAAATAGGGATTTCTCTTCCAACGGAGACAGGATCAACAAAACATGGATGGAAGAGAAATCCATGTGGATGCACTTCATCAAGTGATGATCGGTGTCTATTGGCTCATAGGCTAATGATTGGATTTATGATTTATGGATGATATATATCTATTCAGAAGTAGTTGTGTGCGTTGGCTTATGTTACCCCACCTCACTATAGATCAATCTCCACCAATCCAAAAGTCACTCTATCTATTTAAAAACCAATTTATCATAGTTGGGGGTCCCTTCCTGCATCCTCCAAATATTGAATCCAGTAGCCCCAATATGGGGCCCCAATTCATGTACATTTCATGTTCACTCCTGTTGCTGAAAACACACGTGCCGTTCTAAAATACTTTCAACTACAAAGAAGGGCCAACCGCTGTTTTGAATCTGGTTGGTGGTTTCAACATGTTTCAACACGTTTCAGCTACAGTAGTAGTAGCTATGTCAACTATGTGCATCCCAAAGAAAATTTGCAGCAGCTGGCGATCCCCAAAGCTGACTAGAAACTGGCTGTGGTGTTCGGTGTTCATCGTTTTTGGGCGACCCTAGAACTCGGCCTCTGGCCTATGAATTGGGATGCCCACTTGCAGACACTGTCTTTCCCACCTGCTTTTTTTGGTGCGGCCCCTTGCCCTGCTGCTGCTTGTCGTCTGCCGGGTCTGCTGCTCCGCCAAGGAGTCAGCAATGGCCTGGCGATTGAACACACATACAAAGAGATTTCCACATTTCCACAAAAGCTGGAACACACCACCAGCACCTCCAAGCCATCTTTGGATTCTGGTTCCAAATCGTGCGCCTGTAGCGTAGCTCGCGCTGACTGACGCATCCGTTCCTGCAATTCTCCAAGCCAGGTTGATCTGGCATCATTTTGGGGTTTCCCAGCAACGAACTGGCGGTTCCTTCATCACAAAGCCCGAATCCCATGCATGGGGTGAGCGTTGCAAATGTCGAACATGTTTTAAGTCAGTTTCATGGGGAAATATCAGTTCCACAAAGGGACGAAAATGGCACCGTGGGCCTCTTTTTCTTCACGGATGCGGGCCGGGTCCTCAGATCAAAGTATATGAACACGTCAAGTTTCTTCATGTTTCTTTGAGGTTCATGGTATTGGTCATCAACGGAATGGTTCTGTTCCACCATTTGATTGTTTACAAGTTCAGCGTGGCGAACTTGTTGACTTAGCCATTTAGGGTTTGGTTGGGGGGAGGGATCATTCTACTTAGATCATTACTTGACTCAGCCATTTAGGGTTTAGTTGGGGGGGGAGGGGTCATTCTACTTACATCATTACTTGACTCAGCCATTTAGGGTTTGTTTGGGGGGGAGGGATCATTCTACTTACATCATTACTTGACTCAGCCATTTAAGGTTTGTTTGGGGGGAGGGGTCATTCTACTTACATCATTACTTGACTCAGCCATTTAGGGTTTGTTTGGGGGGGAGGGGCCATTCTACTTACATCATTCCTTGACTCAGCCATTTAGGGTTTGGTTGGGGGGGAGGGATCATTCTACGTACATCATTCCTTGACTCAGCCATTTAGGGTTTGGTTGGGGGAGGGGTCATTCTACTTACATCATTACTTGACTCAGACATTTAGGGTTTGTTTGGGGGGGAGGGGTCATTCTACTTACATCATTCCTTGACTCAGCCATTTAGGGTTTGTTTGGGGGGGGGAGGGGTCATTCTACTTACATCATTACTTGACTCAGCCATTTAGGGTTTGGTTAATAATTCTACTTGGATCATTACTTGACTCAGCCATTTAGGGTTTGGTTGGGGGGAGGGGTCATTCTACTTACATCATTACTTGGCTCAGCCATTTAGGGTTTGGTTGAGGGGGAGGGATCATTCTACTTACATCATTACTTGACTCAGCCATTTAGGGTTTGGTTGGGGGAGGGGCCATTCTACTTACATCATTACTTGACTCAGCCATTTAGGGTTTGGTTGGGGGGAGGGGTCATTCTACTTACATCATTCCTTGACTCAGCCATTTAGGGTTTGTTTGGGGGGAGGGGTCATTCTACTTACATCATTACTTGACTCAGCCATTACTTGACTCCATCATTACACCATGAGCCGATCCTCTCTTGCACCTGCACACCAACATGATCTCACGCTATCACATCTTCTCCTGACGCTATCATCACCATGAAGATGAGGAAGATGAAGATGAATAATACTCGGAAGAAGAAACTGCTTATAACAAGGATGATCATGAAGAAGAAGATGATGATCATGATGATGATGATGAGGTAAATCCGAAGCGATGGCATGAGGCGTAAGCCCGAAGCGATTGCACCGACGATCCCGAAGCGATGCCTATGCCCTTCCCACCATACTTCTTATGTAGCGCAAATGCTTCTATATACAATATATGTCAAGATGATATCAATCTAACAAGTTCATGAAGAAACACCTATATCATATCAATTGCTTTTAGCAATAGAATTTCTCCATCACCTCCATCACACTAGTCACCTATTGCTACTGTATATTCTGTTCCAAGATGTGCAGCTACCCATTCTTATGGCATGTTGTGCAGCAGATGTTTTCTGTTATGTGCTGATTGTTTGTAGTTCTTTGCAAGCCTCACAGGAAAAATTGAATCCTGCCACAAGAGTCTGTAAATGCCAGTGATTTATGACAGCATATGAGAGCCTTTGGAGGTGAACTCTATTTTTTGCTCTAAAATAACGGTTTTAATCCCACTTTGGTCACAAAACACTGTAAATACCAGTATTTTTGACTATTTTTAGAGCAAAAATCACTCCCCCATGAGGGGCCGTTCT